>JAJONQ010025824.1:0-22217 GCA_036250385.1 Solanum microdontum | reverse complement strand
AACAATAAATGCAAGAAAAACTTTTTAAAATTTGTTTGCTAGTACCTTCTTATCTTGAATAATCAATCCAATAAAGAATATGATGTGTGAATATATGTGATATGGTACGTTCTATCTTGTATAACTCCAACATTCAATCTCCATTGCTTATTAATGATGAGTTCATTCTGAGTAGGCATATTTTGTCGAGTGTAGGTAGAAAAAATTTCAATTGAAACACGATAAAATTAATAATTATAATGGACTAATCAAATAATAACAAGTACATATGTTAAAAATCCATATCCATCAAAGAAATACAAAATCAAAAAAAAAAAAATTGCTTCAAAATATCAGGGCAAGAAATGCACAAGTTGTCTACAAATCTCTCTCTCTCTCTCACTCTCACTCTCAGGGCAAGAAATGCACAAATTGTCAATAAATCTCTCTCTCTCTTTCTATATATATTCTAAGCATATTAAGAACTCTAGAAAAACAAAAATGTTGAAACTTCATTCGAATTTTTTTTCAAACAAAGCATTTATCAGTGCATTTATACGTAGTACTTTTCTAATATTTAGAATTAATTAACAACAAACTTCATTAAAATATCAAAATTAATGCCACTGATTATAATTTATTATTTATAAAAATATATATGGAAGATATATACAACACATTTTCACGGTCTTACTTTTCAACAGACTATTTAAAGAATCACTTTTCAGTTAAACATTCATTTCATCATATATATATATAATATAATAATTCAAAGATTGTTATTATGAAAATACTTGAATATTGAAATTAATGTTCTTAAATATTAACATTTAATACATGGATTGACAAACCTTCTAATAATTGCATGAATTTGATCTCTCTGTTAATAATAATATAACAATACAATTTAGAAAAATGGGCAAATAAAGACAAATCGATACTATACGTCACAAATTACTACTACAATTTGAAAAGTATACTATAACGACCAGGTTCCGTCGTTATAGAAAAGCTAACGGGGAAAAATTTTGGGTCGAAAAACTTTTTCGTAGTATCTTGAAATTTCTCAACCTAGTCCAGATTTGGACGAAATTGGTGTCTTTGAAGTGTAGGGAAATCTGGTAACAATCGGGGAAGTTAATTATGATTTTGATTACATGAGTAGTTAGATAACTCGTTAAAGAACCCGTATAACTTTACAAAATTGAATTCGGGCGAGTAGAGGTGTGTTGTGAAATGGGGCTCTTCGAATTTTCAAAATAGCTCACTGATTCCGTGCAAGCCGCCCTGGCGGGATTTAAGTCGCTCTGGCGGGGACGCTACAACAGGTTGAGGTGGAGTTGTGGTAAAAAGTAACATAGAAAGTGAGAAGTTTTAATGAAGATGACAATGAATTTTTGAAGAAGAAGGAAGAAAGAAAAAGAAAAAAATAATAAGGAGAAAACGTTAAAATAATAAGAAAAACAAGAAAATATATTTTATAGCAAAATATTTGTAAAAATAAAATTATATTCATTTTTTTAGTTTGTTCACGCTCTTTAAGAGAGTGCATACACTCTTCATGACAGGTGGACAAAAAATGATGTAATAATATCAGTTCAGGATTGTTTATGGGGGTAATAGAATGCTTACTTAGTTTAAGTGTCTTTTTGAAAATTCGAGACAACTTCAGGTGTCACTTTATAAAGAGATAAAATAGCACCGTAACTTTTCATTTATTAGATAAGGTTAAAATTAATAGTTTTTATTTTTTGTATTTTTAAAGTTAGTTAATATTTTATTATTATGTTTTTTAAATAATAAAAAAAGGAAAACATAAATAGAGATTTTAATTACTCGAAAATATTTACTAACTTCCCACGTTTTATTAAAGAAAATAAAAAAATACTTTTAAACTGTCCAGTACCATCTTATTAAATATCTCATATTAAAAAATAAATAAATTACAAACATAAAAAATAAAAATAATATATCCCTTTTCAAAGTGGTAATATAAAATTAAAATTACTTAAAAAGTAGAAAGAAAAATCAAAATAAAAAAGGTACCCATTAAAACGTCCCAAATAATTTAAAAAACGGATACATGAAAATATATTTTTTTTTTTTTTAAAAGAAAAATTATGATTTTAAATTTGACTTTTTCAAATTATGTAACCAATCCACATAATACTATTTTTAAAAAATACGGCAAAATAGTTATCTTTTGAATTTGAATTTAAAGTGGTTACCTAAAATTGTTCTACCCATTATCTCTATTCTCTATTTATACACAAATAAATTCAATTAAAATATTAATGGATCTATTCTTCTTCCAACATGTAATTTTTTTGTTAAACCATTACTATTTTTTTATCTTCATCTTTTTTGTCATTTGTAATACTTGTTGATTCTTACTGTGATTAATATTAATATTTTTTAGGATTGTATGTTATTTTGGTATCTTTAACTTTTCAATAAAGAAAATAAGCATACAATTTCTAGATTTTTCACGCAACAAAGAACATTGGGAGGATTTGTAGGTATGAAATTCATCAAAGACCAAATGTTTGATCCATCTGATATATTTTAGGGAAGAGATTTCGTACCTGAAGTGTATGCACAAGTATAAAGTATGTATTGAAAATTTACTTAATTTTCAGTTTTTTTTAGTTTGTAAGCATCTTCAAATTCAATAGAACATGCAATTTCTATATATACATTTCGCTTTGACTTCTTCTTTAATATATTTTTGGTGATTTTTCAGGTTTTGTTTTCGTTTATATGAAAATTGAAAGAGATCAAGTGGATGATATTCCTTGATTTTGTATGAATATTTAAATATAGTAAAATTTTAAATTTGATTTACAGATAACTTTTTCTAAAATTATGTATTGAATAAAAAAAGGGGAAAAAAAAGGAAAAAGACAATGAAAAGGGAGTTGATGCACAATTATTTTGGTATATGTCACGACCCAGATCATCGTGATTGGCACCCACACTAACACTTCGGTGGAAGAACCACTACTACAACCCAAACCAAGCAACTAAAGCAATAACTAAGGCATTTAAGTCAAATACTAAGGAAAGAAAAATAGAGTTCCCATAAACTCTAACAAAAGTCTAACAATAATAACTATCAATCAAGTGGATGATATTCCTTGATTTTGTATGAATATTTAAATATAGTAAAAATTTAAATTTGATTTACAGATAACTTTTTCTAAAATTATGTATTGAATAAAAAAAGGGGAAAAAAAAGGAAAAAGACAATGAAAAGGGATGCACAATTATTTTGGTATATGTCACGACCCAGATCATCGTGATTGGCACCCACACTAACACTCCGGTGGAAGAACCACTACTACAACCCAAACCAAGCAACTAAAGCAATAACTAATGCATTTAAGTCAAATACTAAGGAAAGAAAAATAGAGTTCCCATAAACTCTAACAAAAGTCTAACAATAATAACTATCAATGCGGAGGAATAACCTAAAACCTAAAAGTCAATGTACCAAAACATCTAACAATGAACCAAGTCTAAACAAGAAGGGACACAACCCCAAACTAATGAACTAATCAACTAACTAAAACAATTGTCTAAGTTCGAAAATGGTGGACATAGACGAAAGAGAATCCCATGGCAGCCCGAAAGAATTGGCTCACCCTTGAATTTGAAGCGACGATCAATGATTTCCTAAGCGAGGTCTGTCAATAGCCGCTTGAAGATGCCCTGTACTCAACAAAAATAAGGGCAAGTGCAGTATCAGTACACAAACACAGTGTACTGGTAGGATCATGCGGCTATCCCACTAGTGCAACATAAACAAGTCAAGACAACAATATAATCACATGCATATATATCAACATATAAAATATTGTCAACATTTACGAACAACGAGTAGTTTCACATTTTATATCACATCATTGGTCCTCTCATGGAACCCAAACCCAAACAGTTAACATACCGGAACGTGGTACCCGATCCCATAATTATGCCAGAACGTGGCAATCGATCCCATTTTTATGCCGAAACGTGGCAATCGATCCCATTTTTATGCTGGAACGTGGCAGTCGATCCAAGTTAGTTATGTCGGAACGTGGGAACCGATCCATTCAACAGACCACAATCACCATCACAAGTACATCCTCAAGATCATACATGTAAGTCATGATTTCATGGCAATGATAATTCATCTATCTCATTTACAACAAATGTGATCAACATTGCAACATTCATACATATACAAGTATCATAATGAAGCAAGAACAAGCATATATCACACAATCAAAGAATCACAACCGTCACCTACCTCGAAACAAGCTTGAAGCCCTAAGAAATTTGATCTTTCCCTTTCTGGATTTGTTTCGCTTGTTCTTGTTCTACAAATAATCAATATAATACGGGAATCAATAAACAATCACTAATTACCCAAATTACTAACAATTCTATGAACCCTAGATCAAACGCATGATCTCAATTATCCAAAATAGGGTTGTTTCCACCATAGAATTTATAACAAAACCCTCCCCACCAATAATTACCCGTTTTATTGCGTTCTACGAGTTGAAAAATGGATTCGGGAAGTGAAAAGCTTACCTTTTGCCTCAAGAATGGTGAAAAATGAGTAGGAGTCTCCTGGGGTTCGTTCTTTAGCTTTAAAAGTCAAAAATTGCATAATGAGGTCATTTAAGGGTTTATTAACGACCTTAAGTCGCGTTGAGCCCGCCACAACGGCCCTCACCCCGCTGTAGCAGCCCGGCCAGAGTTAAATAAATCCCGCCAGGGCGGCTTTCACGAAACCAGTGAGCTATTTCAAAAATTCCAAGAACCTCATTTCACAACACACCTCTAACCCACGACGCTTAGAAAATACCCTTTACGCTAAGATCGATTTCGGGAGTTCTACATGCCCGAATTCAATTCCATAAATTCATACGGGTTCTTTAACGAGTTATCTAACTACTGATGTAATCAAAATCATAATTAACTTCCCCGATTGTTACCAGATTTCCCTACTCCTCAAAGACTCCGATTTCGTCAAAATCTGGACTAGGTTGAGAAATTTCAAGATACTACGAAAAAGTTTTCCGACCCAAAAAAATTTTCCATTGGCTTTTCTATAATGACGAAACCTGGTCATTACAATAGATACCAATTTACCCATCACTCATCCCCGAGTGACAAACTTAGGAAAAATAGGCTAAGGAAGCAATCAAGTAGTAACTGAATTGACGAACAATGTGGGATACTTGTCTCGCATGTCCCTCTCAGTCTCCCAAGTAGCTTCCTCAACTAGACGATGCTTCCATTGAACCTTCACAGACTTAGTCTCTTTGCTCTGCAACTTACGCACATCAAGATCAAGAATCGCAATCGGTTCCTCCTCATATTGGAGGTCTTTGTCTAACATAATTGAGTCCCACTTAATGATATAATCCCCGTCACCATGATACTTCTTCAGCATGGATACATGAAATACCGGATGCACACTCGATAGATTAGGAGGTAAGGCCAATCTATACGCCACCGGTCCTACACATTCAAGAATCTCAAATGGACCGCTGTATCTAGGACTTAACTTACATTTCTTACCAAATCTCATCACCACTTTCATGGGTGATACCTTAAAAAGAACATTTTCACCGGATTAAAACGCCATGTCTCTTACCTTATGATCCGCATACTTCTTTTGTCTACTCTGGGCTGCTAGAAGCTTAGCTTGAATACTCCTCACCTTATCTTGAGCATCCTTCACTAAATCAACCCCCAGAGGTTTCACATCTCCAGCCTCAAACCATCCTAAAGGTGATCTACATCCCCTCCCATTTAATTCCTCAAATGGTGCCATATCAATGCTGGAGTGATAAGTATTGTTATAAGAGAATTCACATAAAGGTAAGAATTTATCCCAATGCCCTCCAAAATCAATCACACATGCCCTCAACATGTCTTCTAACACTTGAATTGTCCTTTCTGACTGTCCGTCTGTCTGCGGATGGAAGGTTGTACTAAAAGTGAGTTGTGTGCCCAATTCATCATGTAATTTCCTCCAAAACTTGGATGTGAATTGGGTACCACGGTCTGAGATGATAGAGAGGGGCAACCCATGAAACCTCACTATCTCTTTCACATACACCTTAGCTAATTGTTCAGCATTATAATTTATTCTTACCGGAATAAAATGGGCTGACTTAGTCAATCGATCAAGCACTACCCAAAGAGAATCAAACTTCCCCAAGGTCTTGGTAGGACCAACCACAAAATGTATACCTATTCTTTCCCAGTTCAATTTTGGAATTGGCATTCTTTGAAGTAAACCCGCCTGCCTTTAATGTTCATATTTCACTTGTTGACAATTTTGACATTTTGCCAGATACTCCGCTATGTCTTTCTTCATGCCCGGCTACCTATAAATTCGCTTCAAATCTCGATACATCTTAGTCACACCCGAATGAATAGAATATCGCGAACCATGAGACTCCACTAACAATTTCTCAATCAAGTCATCTACTCTGGGAGCACAAATTCTTCCTTTAAAATTGAGCACACCAACTGCATCAAGAGTGATCTCTTGTTCCTTACCAATCGCGGTCTTCTTTCTAAGCTCCTCCAAATTTTCATCTTCAAATTGTTTGATCTTGATCTCTTCAATGAAAGTGGCCCTTACCTCAATACTAGCTAACACCCCACCTCTTTCTGAGATGCCCAATTGCTTGAACTTAGATTCTAAGTTCTGAATTTCTTTAGCGAAAGGTCATTTGGATACACTCAAGCAAGCTAAACTACCCATACTCACCGCTTTTTGACTCAAAGCGTCTGCCACCACATTAGCCTTGTCCGGATGGTATTGAATGGTCATATCATAATCCTTAAGTAACTCTATTCACCTTCGTTGTCTTAAATTCAGATCCTTTTGAGTGAACACATGCTGCAAACTACGATGATCAATAAATACCTCACACCTGACACCATAGAGGTAATGTCGCCAGATCTTAAGAACAAACACTACCGCTGCCAACTCTAAATCATGTGTTGGATAATTCCTCTCATGCACCTTCAATTGACGCGAGGCATAAGCTATAACATTCTTATCCTGCATCAACACAGCACCCACACCAGAATGTGAAGCATCACAATAAACAATAAAATCTTTACCTTCAACCGGTAATGCTAGAATAGGTGCGGTGGTCAAAAGAGTCTTGATCTTTTGAAAGCTCTGCTCGCATTTTTCATTCCATTCAAATGTCATTTCCTTTTTGGTCAAATTAGTTAAGTGCGTGGCAATAGAAACAAAGTTCTTCACAAATCGACGATAATAGCTAGCGAGTCCTACAAAACTCCTAAGTTCCATCACTGAGCTAGGCCGAACCCAATTCTTAACCGCCTCAATCTTTTGAGGATCTACCATTACCCCTTCTTTTGGAACTACATGCCCCAAAAATGCAACCGATTTTAACCAAAATTCACACTTCGAAAATTTAGCATACAACCTTTGCTTCCTAAGAATACCCAAAACAATACGAAGATGGTCGGCATGCTCTTCCTCACTTTTCGAATAAACCAAAATATCATTAATAAATACTATGACAAAAGAATCAAGGAATGGTTTGAACACCCCATTCATTAAACTCATGAAAGTTGCAGGCGCATTGGTCAAACCAAAAGACATAACTGAAAACTCATAGTGCCCATAACGAGTTCTAAACGCTGTCTTAGGCACATCTTCTAGCCTAATTTTTAATTGATGGTAACCAAATCTTAGATCAATGTTAGAGAAAACTGTTGCACCTTGCAATTGGTCAAAAAGACTGTCTATTCAAGGCAAAGGATACTTGTTTCGAATAGTGACCCTAATCAATTGCCGGCAATCTATAAACATTCTCATACTACCATCCTTCTTCTTAACAAACAAAACTGGAGCACCCCATGGGGAAGCACTAGGATGAATAAATCCTTTATCAAGAAGTTCTTGGATTTGAACCTTAAGCTCTCTTAATTCTGCCGAGGCAATGCAATAAAGAGGAATAGAAATGGGGCGCGTACCAGGCTCTAAATTAATGCCAAAATCTATATCTCTATCCGGAAGCATACTAGACAAATCATTAAGAAACACTTCACTAAATTCCAACACCACGGGAATAGACTCAATGGATGGAGCCTCAATCTCAACATCCCTAATATGAGCCAAACAAGCCTGTTCTACTAATTTACTTGCACGAATGGAGGACATAATCTTAGCTTGCTTAGGCTTGTACACCCCTTCCCACTTTAATTTTTCCCTTCCTGAAATTTCTAGAGTTACAGACTTAGTATTACAATTAAGCACAACATAATAGGGGGACAACCAAGTCATGCCTAAGATTAGTCAAAGTCAATCATATCCAAAATCACCAAATCATCCTAAGTCTAAAATCCCATAAACAAAATAGGGCAAGAATGATAGACATGGGTAGCTATGACTGACTCTCTAATCGGGGTACAAACACGAATTTGGGCATCAAGAATATCACAAATAATATCAAAATCTGAGGCAAATCTCATGGATACATATGAATAACTAGAACCCGGATCAAATAACACATTAGCCATCCAGTCACACACAAGCCACCCTGGCGGGATTTATGTCACTCTGGCGGGGCCACTACAACAGGGTGAGGGCTGTTGTGGTGTGCTCCACGCAACTTAAGGTCATGAATAAATGCCTAAACGACCTCATATACACTTTTCAACTGTTAGAGCTAAAGAACGAACCACAGGCGACTCCTACTCCTTTTTCACCATTCTTGAGGCTAAAGATAAATTTTTCACTCCGCGAATCCATTTTTTGATTCGTAGAATGCAATAGAATGGGTAATTATCGGTGGGGGAGGGTTTTTTTTATAGATTCTATGGTGGAAACAACCCTATTTTGGATAATTGAGATCATGGGTTTGATCTAAGGTTCATAGAATTGTTAGTAATTGGGGGTAATTAGTGATTGTTTATTGATTCCCGTATTGTATGGATTGTTTGTAGACCAAGAACAAGCAGAACAAATCTTGAAAGGGAAGGATCAAGTTTATTAGAGTTTCAAGCTTGTTTCGAAGTAGGTGATGGTTGTGATTCTATGATTGTGTGATGTATGTTTGTTCTTGTTTCATTATGATACTTGTAAATGTATGAATGTTGCAATGTTGATCTTACTTGTTGTAAATGAGATAGATGAATTATCATTGCCATGAAATAATGACTTAAATGTATGATCTTGAGGGTGTACTTGTGATCGTGATTGTGGTGTGTTGAATGGATCGGTTGCCACGTTCCGGCACTGGATCGGTTGCCACGTTCTGGCATAAAAATGGGATCGGTTACCACGTTTTGACATAATTATGGGATCGGGTACCACGTTTCGGTATTCTAAATTTTTGGGTTTGGGTTCCATGAGAGGACCAATAATGTGATATAAAATGTGAAACTTTTCGTTGTTCGTAAATGTTAATAATATTGTATATGTTGATATATATGCATGTGATTATATTGTTGTCTTGACTTGTTTATGTTGCACTAGTGGGATAGTTGTGTGATCTTACCAGTACACTGTGGTTGTGTATTGATACTGCACTTGCTCTTATTTTTGTTAAGTACAAGGCATCTTCAAGCGGCTATTGACATACCTCGCTTAGGAAATCAGTGATTGTCGCTTCGAATTCAAGGGTGAGCCAATTCTTTCGGGATGCCATGTGATTCTCTTTCGTTTATGTCCACCATTTCCGTACTTAGACAATTTTTTTAGTTAGTTGATTAGTTAGTTAGTTTGGGGTTTTATCCCTTCTTGTTTAGACTTGGTTCATTGTTAGATGTTTTGGTACATTGACTTTCAGGTTCTAGGTTATTCTTCCACATTGATAGTTATTATTGTTAGACATTTGTTAGAGTTTATGGGAACTCTATTTTTCTTTCCTTAGTATTTGACTTAAATGTCTTAGTTATTGCTTTAGTTGCTTGGTTTTGGGTTGTAGTAGTAGTTCTCCCACCAGAGAGTTAGTGCAGGTGCCCATCACGATGGTCTGGGTCGTGACAAAGTTGGTATCAGAGTCTAGGTTCGTTGAGCTCGATGTACCAAAATGAGTCTAATAGAGTCTCGTGGAACGGTACGGGGACTCCTTTACTTTTCTTCGAGAGGCTATTGGATTTTAGGAAAGCTGGTCCTGGAGTGCTTCCGTCTGTTCAAGCGACTCAAGCTCCTGTTAATCCCCCAATTGCTATCACTACTCCCAAGGTGGGTGGAAATGTAGAAACTGATGTTTTCTTCCATCTTTTGTTAGGTTCTGTTATGAGTGGTAATGAGCATGACATGTTGACTAAGTTTCTGAAGCTTAAGCCTCTTGTATTTCTGGGTTCTGAGACTGAAGATGCTTATGAGTTTATCTTAGACCGCTATCAGAGGCTACATAAATTAGGTATTGTTCATCAACATGGGGTTGAGTTTGTGTCTTTCCAACTTCAAGGTGAGTCCAAGCAGTGGTGGAGAGCTTATATGGAATGCAGATCTTCTACCTTACCTCCACTTACTTGGACCCAGTTTCATGCTCTGTTTCTAGAAAAGTATGTGCTTAGAACTTTGAGAGATCATAAGAAAGATGAATTTATGGCTTTGGACCAAGGTGGTATATCTGTGGTTGTTTATGAGGCCAAGTTTCATGCTTTATCTAGATATGCTACTCAATTTGTGACTACTGAGGAGGAAATGATCCATTTATTTATTAGGGGATTGAATTCTGAGTTGCAAGTATTGTCTGTTCATATGACTTCTGCAGGGAGGAGCTTTAATGAGGTGACAGATTATGTTAAGAAAGTGGAGGGGGTAAGGCCAGACGGTCAAGCTAAGGCGTTGGCAAAAAGGGCCAACAATTCAGGCAACTTTCAAGGTTCTTATTCCAGAGGTTTAGGGAGGCCAACGCTTGAAGCCAAGCCAATTCAGTCCGCTATGCCCGCCTCTACAGGTAACTACTCGGGAACTTCATCTTATAATTTTTAGGATAGCCAGGGAGTCACGCCTTCGATGGGCGGCATACCATCTTTTGATCGTACTTGCTACAATTATGGAGAGCTTGGGCATATGATGAGAGATTGTCCCTACCCACGTGTATTAGATGCCGCACAGCGACCTTCTAGAGCAATGGTACCTGCAGGGAATGGTAGTAATGGTAGAGGACGTCCACAAGGTGGGCGAAGAGGTAATCAGCGAGGTCGTAGAGGTAGAGAAAATGGTAAGGGAGGTAGGGGTAACGCGCAACTAGGTCGGGAAGTGGCTTGTCAAAATGATAGGGCTCAATGTAATGCTTTTTCGAGCAAGAATGAGGCGGAGGTGTCCGACGCATTGATAACAGGTACTATTCTTGTCTGTGACTGATGGCTAATGTGTTATTTGATCCGGGTTCTACTTATTCATATATATCCGTGAGAGTTGCCTCAGATTTTGATATGATTTGTGATATTCTTGATGCCCAAATTTGTGTTTCTACCCCGGTTGGCGAGTCAATCATAACTACCCATGTCTATCGTTCTTGCCCTATTTTGTTTATGGGATTTCAGGCTTGGGCTGATTTGGTGATTTTGGATATGATTGACTTCGACTAATCTTAGGCATGACTTGGTTGTCCCCCTATTATGTTGTGCTTCATTGTAATACTAAGTCTGTAACTCTAGAAATTTCAGGAAGGGAAAAATTAAAGTGGGAAGGGGTGTACAAGCCTAAGCAAGCTAAGATTATATCCTCCATTCGAGCTAGTAAATTAGTAGAGCAGGCATGTTTGTCTTATTTGGCTCATATTAGGGATGTTGAGATTGAGCCTCCATCCATTGAGTCTATTCCTATGGTATTTGAATTTAGTGAAGTGTTTCTTAATGATTTGCCTGGTATGCCTCCGAATAGAGATATAGATTTTTGCATTGATTTAGAGCCTGGTATGCACCGCATTTCTATTCCTCCTTATTGCATGGCCCCGACAGAATTAAGAGAGCTTAAGGCTCAAATCCAAGAACCTCTTGATAAGGGATTTATTCATCCTAGTCCTTCCCCATGGAGTGCTTCATTTTTGTTTGTTAAGAAGAAGGGTGGTAGTATGAGAATGTGTATAGATTGCCGGAAATTGAATAGGGTCACTATTTGAAACAAGTATCCTTTGCCTCGAATAGACGATCTTTATGACCAATTGCAAGGTACAACAGTTTTCTCTAAGATTGACCTAAGATCCGGATACCATCAATTAAAATTAGGCCGGAAGATGTGTCTAAGACGGAGTTTAGAACTCGTTATGGGCACTATGAGTTTTCGGTTATGTCTTTTGGTTTGACCAATGCACCTGCAACTTTCATGAGTTGAATGAATGGGGTGTTCAAACCATTCCTTGATTCTTTTGTCATAGTATTTACTGATGATATTTTGGTTTATTCGAAAAGTGAGGAAGAGCATGCCGACCATCTTCGTATTGTTTTGGGTATTCTTGGGAAGCAAAGGTTGTATTCTAAATTTTCGAAGTGTGAATTTTGGTTAAAATTGGTTGCATTTTTGGGGCATGTAGTTTCAAAAGAAGGGGTAATGGTAGATCCTCAAAAGATTGAGGCGGTTAAGAATTGGGTTCGGCCTAGCTCTGTGATGGAACTTAGGAGTTTTGTAGGACTCGTTAGCTATTATCGTCGATTTGTGAAGAACTTTGTTTCTATTGCCACGCACTTAACTAATTTGACCAAAAAAGAAATGACATTTGAATGAACTGAAAAATGGGAGGAGAGCTTTCAAAAGTTCAAGACTTTTTTGACCACCGCACCTATTCTAGCATTACCGATTGAAGGTAAAGATTTTATTGTTTATTGTGATGCTTCACATTCTAGTTTGGATGCTGTGTTGATGCAGGATAAGAATGTTATAGCTTATGCCTCACGTCATTTGAAGGTGCATGAGAGGAATTATGCAACGCATGATTTAGAGTTGGCAGCGGTAGTGTTTGTTCTTAAGATCTAGCGACATTACCTCTATGGTGTCAGATGTGAGGTATTTACTGATCATCGTAGTTTACAACATGTGTTCACTCAAAAGGATCTGAATTTAAGACAGCGAAGGTGGATGAAGTTACTTAAGGATTATGATGTGACCATTCAATACCATCCGGGCAAGGCTAATGTGGTGGCAGACACTTTGAGTCAAAAAGCGGTGAATATGGGTAGTTTAGCTTGCTTGAGTGTATCCAAACGACCTTTGGCTAAAGAAATTCAAAACTTAGAGTCTAAGTTCATGCAGTTGGGCATCTCAGAAAGAGGTGGGGTGTTAGCTAGTATTGAGGTAAGGGCCACTTTCATTGAAGAGATCAAGGCCAAATAATTTGAAAATGAAAATTTGGAGGAGTTTAGAAAGAAGACCGCGATTGGTAAGGCACAAGAGACCACTCTTGATGCGGATGGTGTGCTCAATTTTAAAGGAAGAATTTGTGCTCCTAGAGTAGATGACTTGATTGAGAAATTGTTGGCGGAGTCTCATGGTTCGCGATATTCTATTCATCTGGGTGTGACTAAGATGTATCGAGATTTGACGAGAATTTATTGGTAGCCGGGCATGAAGAAAGACATAGTGGAGTTTCTGGCAAAATGTCAAAATTGTCAACAAGTGAAATATGAACATCAAAGGCCGGCGGGTTTACTTCAAAAAATGCCAATTCCAGAATGAAAGTGGGAAAGAATAGGCATAGATTTTGTGGTTGGTCTTCCCAAGACTTGGGGAAGTTTGATTCTATTTGGGTAGTGCTTGATAGATTGACTAAGTCAGCCAATTTTATTCCGGTAAGAATAGATTATAATGCTGAACAATTGGCTAAGGTGTATGTGAAAGAGATAGTGAGGTTGCATGGGTTGCCCCTCTCTATCATCTCAGACCGTGGTACCCAATTCACATCCAAGTTTTGGAGGAAATTACATGATGAATTGGGCACACAACTCACTTTTAGTACAACCTTCCATCCGCAGACAGACGGACAGTCAGAAAGGACAATTCAAGTGTTATAAGACATGTTGAGGGCATGTGTGATTGATTTTGGAGGGCATTGGGATAAATTCTTACCTTTATGTGAATTCTCTTATAACAATACTTATCGCTCCAGCATTGATATGGCACCATTTGAGGAATTAAATGGGAGGGGATGTAGATCACCCATAGGATGGTTTGAGGCTGGAGATGTGAAACCTCTTGTGGTTGATTTAGTAAGGGATGCTCAAGATAAGGTGAGGAGTATTCAAGCTAAGCTTCTAGCAGTCCAGAGTAGACAAAAGAAGTATGCGGATCATAAGGTAAGAGACATGGCGTTTCAATCAGGTGAAAATGTTCTTCTTAAGTTATCACCCATGAAAGGGGTGATGAGATTTGGTAAGAAATGTACGCTAAGTCCTAGATACATTGGTCCATTTGAGATTCTTGAATGTGTAGTACCGGTGGCGTATAGATTGGCCTTACCTCCTAATCTATCGAGTGTTCATCCGGTATTTCATGTATCCATGCTGAAGAGATATCATGGTGACGGGGATTATATAATTAAGTGGGACTTAATTGTGTTAGAAAAAGACCTCCAATATGAGGAGGAACAGATTGCAATTCTTGATCGTAATGTGCGTAAGCTGAGGACCAAAGAGACTAAGTCCGTGAAGGTTCAATGGAAGCATCGGCTAGTTGAGGAAGCTACTTGGGAGACCGAGAGGGACATGCGAGACAAGTATCCCACATTGTTCATCAATTCAGTTACTACTTGATTCCTTCCTTAGCCTATTTTTCCTAAGTTTGTCACTCGGGGACGAGTGATGGGTAAATTGGTATCTATTGTAACGACCAGGTTTCGTCGTTATAGAAATAACAACGGGAAAAGTTTTTGGGTCGGAAAACTTTTTCGTAGTATCTTGAAATTTCCCAACCTAGTCCAGATTTTGACGAAATTAGAGTCTTTGAGGAGTAGGGAAATCTGGTAACAATCGGGGAAGTTAATTATGATTTTGATTACATCAGTAGTTAGATAACTCGTTAAAGACCTGTGTGAATTTATGGAATTGAATTCGAGCAAGTAGGACTCCCGGAATCGATCTTAGTATAAAGGGTATTTTCTGAGCGTCGTGGGTTAGATGTGTGTTGTCAAATGGGGTTCTTGGAATTTTTGAAATAGCTCACTTGTTCCGTGAAAGCCACCCTGGTGGGATTTATTTAACTCTGGCAAGGCCGCTACAGTGGGGTGAGGACCGTTGTGGCGGGCTCAATGCGACTTTAGGTCGTTAATAAACCCCTAAATGACATCATTATACACTTTTTGACTTTTGGAGCTAAAGAACGAACCCTAGGAGACTCCTACTCATTTTTCATCATTCTTAAGGCAAAATGTAAGCTTTTCACTTCCCAAATCCATTTTTTGATTCGTAGAATGCAATAGAATGGGTAATTATTGGTGGGGAGGGTTTTGTTATAGATCCTATGGTGGAAACAACCCTATTTTGGATAATTGAGATCATGCGTTTGATCTAGGGTTCATAGAATTGTTAGTAATTCAGGTAATTAGTGATTGTTTATTGATTCCTATATTATATTGATTATTTGTAGAAAAAGAACAAGCGGAATAATCCGAAAAGGGAAAGATCAAGTTTCTTAGGGTTTAAGCTTGTTTCGAGGTAGGTGATGGTTGTGATTCTCTGATTGTGTGATGTATGCTTGTTCTTTCTTAATTATGATACTTGTATATGTATGAATGTTGCAATGTTGATCACACTTGTTTTAAATGACATAGATGAATTATCATTGCCATGAAATCATGACCTTAATGTATGATCTTGAGGATGTACTTGTGATGGTGATTGTGGTGTGTTGAATGGATCGGTTGCCACGTTCCGGCATAACTAACTTGGATCGACTGCCACGTTCCAGCATAAAAATGAGATCGGTTTCCACATTCCGGCATAAAAATGGGATCGGTTGCCACGTTCTGGCATAATTATGGGATCGGGTACCACGTTCTGGTATGTTAGCTGTTTGAGTTTGGGTTCCATGAGAGGACCAATGATGTGCTATAAAATGTGAAACTACTCGTTGTTCGTAAATGTTGATAATATTTTATATATTGATATATATGCATGTGATTATATTGTTGTCTTGACTTGTTTATGTTGCACTAGTGGGATAGCCGCGTGATCATACTAGTACATTGTGGTTGTGTACTGATACTGCACTTGCCCTTATTTTTGTTGAGTACAGAGCATCTTCAAGCGGCTATTGACAGACCTCGCTTAGGAGATCACTGATCGTCGCTTCGAATTCAAGGGTGAGCCAATTCTTCTGGGCTGCCATGGGATTCTCTTATGCCTATGTCCACCGTTTCCGAACTTAGGCAATTGTTTTAGTTAGTTGATTAGTTCATTAGTTTGGGGTTGTATCCCTTCTTGTTTAGACTTGGTTCATTGTTAGATGTTTTGGTACATTGACTTTCAGGTTTTAGGTTATTCTTCCGCATTGGTAGTTATTATTGTTAGACTTTTGTTAGAGTTTATGGGAACTCTATTTTTCTTTCCTTAGTATTTGACTTAAATGCCTTAGTTATTGCTTTAGTTGCTTGGTTTGGGTTGTAGTAGTGGTTCTCCCACCGGAGTGTTATTGTGGATGTCAATCACGATGATCTGGATCGTGACATATACCAAAATAATTGTGCTTCAACTCCCTTTTTCATTGTCTTTTTCCTTTTTTTCCCCTTTTTTTATTCAATACATATTTTTAGAAAAAGTTATCTGTAAATCCAATGTAAAATTTTACTATATTTTAATATCCATAAAAAATCAAGGAATATCATTCACTTGATCTCTTTCAATTTTCATATAAACGAAAACAAAACCTGAAAAATCACCAAAAATATATTAAAGAAGAAGTCAAAGTGAAATGTATATATAGAAATTGCATGTTCTATTGAATTTGAAGATGCTTACAAACTAAAAAAAATAAATGAAAATTAAGTAAATTTTCAATACATACTTTATACTTGTGCATACACTTCAAGTACGAAATCTCTTCCCTAAAATATATCAGATGGATCAAACATTTGGTCTTTGATGAATTTCATACCTACAAATCCTCCCAATGTTCTTTGTTGCGTGAAAAATCTAGAAATTGTATGCTTATTTTCTTTATTGAAAAGTTAAAGATGCCAAAATAACATACAATCCTAAAAAATATTAATATTAATCACAGTAAGAATCAACAAGTATTACAAATGACAAAAAAGATGAAGATAAAAATAATAGTAACAGTTAACAAAAAAAAATTACATGTTGGAAGAAGAATAGATCCATTAATATTTTAATTGAATTTATTTGTCTATAAATAGAGAATAGAGATTATGGGTAGAACAGTTTTAGGTAACCACTTTAAATTCAAATTCAAAAGATAACTTCTTTGCCGTATTTTTTTAAAATAGTATTAAGTGGATTGGTTACATAATTTGAAAAAGTCAAATTTAAAATCATAATTTTTCTTTTAAAAGAAAAACAAAATATATTTCCATGTAGCCGTTTTTTAAATTACTGGGACGTTTTAATGGGTACCTTTTTTATTTTGATTTTTTCTTTCTACTTTTTAAGTAATTTTAATTTTATATTACCACTTTGAAAAGGGACATATTATTATTATTTTTATTTTTTATGTTTGTAATTTTATTTTTTTTAATTTGGAATATTTAATAAGATGGTACTGGACAATTTAAAAGTATGTTTTCCTTTTCTTTAATAAAACGTGGGAAGTTAGTAAATATTTTCGAGTTATTAAAATCTCTATTTATGTTTTGCTTTTTTTTATTATTTAAAAAACATAATAATAAAATATTAACTAACTTTAAAAATACAATAAATAAAAACTATTAATTTTAACCTTATCTAATAAATGAAAAGTTACGGTGCTATTTTATCTCTTTCTTTTATATATATATATATATATATATATTACAAGGAAATAGAGAAAAGACATGAAGTGACACCTGAAGTTGTCCCGAATTTTTAAAAAGACACTTAAACTATGCAAGCATTCTATTACCCTCCTAAACAATCCTGACTGATATTATTACATCATTTTTTGTCCACCTACCATGGAGAGTGTATGCACTCTCTTAAAGAGCGTGAACAAACTAAAAGAATGAATATAATTTTATTTTTACAAATACTTTGCTATAAAATATATTTTCTTGTTTTTCTTACTATTTTAACTTTTTCTCCTTATTATTTTTTTCTTTTTCTTTCTTCCTTCTTCTTCAAAAATTCATTGTCATCTTCATTAAAACTTCTCACTTTTCAATGTCACTTTTTACCACAACGCCACCTCACCCCGTTGTAGCGTCCCCCCAGAGCGACATAAATCCCGCCAGGGCGGCTTGCACGAAATCAGTGAGCTATTTTGAAAATTTCAAGACCCCCATTTCACAACACACCTCTAACCCACGATGCTTAGAAAATACCCTTTACGGTAAGATCGATTCCGGGAGTTCTACTCGCCCGAAATCAATTCCGTAAAGTCATACGGGTTCTTTAACGAGTTATCTAACTACTCATGTAATCAAAATCATAATTAACTTCCCCGATTGTTACCTGCTTTCCCTACACCTCAAAGATACCAATTTCGTCCAAATCTAGACTAGGTTGAGAAATTTGAAAATACTACGAAAAAGTTTTCCGACCCAAAATTTTTCCGCGTTGACTTTTCTATAACGATGGAACCCGGTTGTTATAGTATACTTTTCAAATTGTAGTACTAATTTGTGACGTATAGTATCGATTTGTCTTTATTTGCCTATTTTTCTAAATTGTATTGTTATATTATTATTAACAGAGAGATCAAATTCATGCAATTATTAGAAGGTTTCTCAATCCATGTATTCAATGTTAATATTTAAGAACATTATTTTCAATATTCAAGTATTTTCATAATAACAATCTTTGAATTATTATATATATATATATATGATGAAATGAATGTTTAACTGAAAAGTGATTCTTTAAATAATCTGTTGAAAAGTAAGACCGTGAAAATGTGTTGTTTATATCTTCCATATACATTTTTATAAATAATAAATTATAATCAGTGGCATTAAGTTCGATATTTTAATGAAGTTGGTTGTTAATTAATTCTAAATATTAGAAAAGTACTACGTATACATGAACTGATAAATGCTTTGTTTGAAAAAAAATTCGAATGAAGTTTCAACATTTTTGTTTTTCTAGAAAGAGAGAGAGAGATTTATTGACAACTTGTGCATTTCTTGCCCTGAGTGAGAGAGAGAGAGAGATTTGTAGACAACTTGTGCATTTCTTGCCCTGATATTTTGAAGCAATTAGTTTTTTGCTTGGTTTTGTATTTCTATGATGGATATGGATTTTTGACATATGTACTTGTTATTATTTGATTAGTTCATTGTAATTATTAATTTTGTCGTGTTTCAATTGAAATTTTTTCTACCTACACTCGACAAAATATGCCTACTCAGAATGAACTCATCATTAATAAGCAATGGAGATTGAATGTTGGAGTTATATAAGATAGAACGTAACATATCACATATATTCACACATCATATTCTATATTGGATTGATTATTCAAGATAAGAAGGTACTAGCAAACAAATTTTTTAAAGTTTTTCTTACATTTATTGTTTTTAAAGTTCTCTATTGGATTATATTGTGATTTTAGAGTTCTATCATTTCAAATACCCATAACGTTTATTAATTAGTTAGTATGTCTTACAATTCTGTAACGCTTGAAAATATTCTTTCAAATAATTGCTTATTAATTTTCTTTATATAAGTTGTTTAGTCTAAGACCTTATATATTATACATATACTAAAATTTTGTGATGCTTTTGTTTTTAACCTCTTAAAGATAAACTTTTCTATTAAAAGCTACTACTTCCTTCATTTAGTTTTAGTTGTTATGTTGTGCTTTCCAAAACTTTAATTGGGAAAATACATAAAATTCCCCCTGAACTTGGCACCGGAACTTAATTTAGTACTTTAACTTTACGGGTAATTATTTACCCCCCTTATCTCTTTTCAAGTGAATTTAAATGCACCAAAAAAGCTGACGTGGCAAGTCAAAAAATGTACTGCGTGTAAATAGCAAAAATTAAAGAGAAAATAATAAGTGGGCCCCATTTTTTTCTTTTTAGCCAATAATATTTTTTTCCTTCATCTTCCTCACACCCCACCACCCCTCTCTCCCTCAACCACCATCCCCACCTCTTTGATTTCTCCTTCTTTGAAACTCCCATTTAGACCCTATTTCTCCTCTTAGAAACCTCACCCTCTTTCTTTCTCTTCAGATCTGCCGCCTCAACCACCATTGCATCACCCTTTCCTTCTTCTTCTTCGTTGAACTCTCCATCTTCTTTCTCTTTCTTTGGAATGCCCTCACCCACCTCCATTTCCTTTTGATCCGTAAAAGTGTGATGAATAGGAAAAAAATAGAAAAGCCAACAACTGTTCTTGCTTCAAAATTATTGTTTATGGTAGTGTTTGAATGTGATGAGCTTGGAGCTATTTTTAATGAAAAGTCTTTAATTTCTTCATTTCAAATTACACTTTTAGTCATTATTTATTGTGTTAATAATGTGTCTTAAAAATTGAATGTGTTTTTGTGAGAATGATTTTGACATTTTGGATCGATCTTTCAATTGTGACCAAATTTGTTCAATTGCAATCGTGACTGAGTTGAGGAACATGGATCTCATTTTTTGAAATTTTTTTGCTTTCTAAAATTGAGAATAAATAAAAAGAAACAAAAAAAATTAAATAATGTTCTACGTGGCGCTGATGTGGCAATGATGTATCAATGACATGGCGTGTGTGGAATGCACTTGCCATTGTGAGACTGGTATTATAATTTTAGGGTGATATTAAATTCATTTGGAAAGAGATTAGTGGGTAAATAATTACCTGTAAAGTTAAAGTGTTAAAGTAAGTTTTGTTGCCAAGTTCAAGGGGGATTTTATGTATTTTCTCAATTTAATTTATTGCACTTTCAAATACTTTTTAGAGGTGGGTTTTGTTTATTTTCAGAACAAACAAACAAATAAATTAAATATGTTAATAATTATTATCATCAATTTAGACAATATACTAAAGTTACATAGTGATTTATTTTCATAAATATTCTATTAGAACTATCATGGGATAAATGCTAATCTTCTCTCAAATAAAATTTATAATATCATTTTATAATAATTTAAAATTGTCAATAAATCAATATTTACAAATGTACTTATCAACTAACTGTGCAACGGGCGGGCACACATACTAGTATGAATAAATTTATAAAGTAATTTTGTAGGATTTGGGCTAAGTCTTTTGATACTATTACTTATCCAACTTCTTTGACATAATCAATAAATCAAATGAATAGTCCATAAAGTTGCTTAAAAAAATATAGTATGAAAATATAGAATATGTACTATACATTGGATATTAAGAAGAAGAATAATAGAAAACTTAAAAATAAAATTTTGGTCTAAAAATGTGAGAGAACCCCTCTACTTATAGTCAACAAAGAGTAGTATGAACAATTGCTTATTATGCCTTATCATAAAAGTCACAACGCTTCGAAAAAGTCACAATTCTTCGGAAAAGTGACAATCCTTCATAAAATTCACAACTCTTTGGAAAAGTTACAAACTTGAGGAAAAGTAACAATCCTTCAGAAAAGTCACAACTCTTTGCAAAAAGCACAATCATTTAATTTGAAAAGTTTTCTTCTTTTAATATTTTTATATTATAAAATAAATAAATTTAGAATATGTACTAAATAAATAAATGCAGAATATGTACTAAAGAGGAAGGAGAAGAGGAAGGAGAATGAGAGGAAGAATAAAGAGGGGGAGAAAGAAGAAGAAGAGGAAGGAGAAGGAGAAAAAGAGGAGGAGGAGAAGGAGGAGAAGGAGAGGAAGAATAAAGAGGAGGAGGAGGAGGAGAAATTATTATTATTATTGATATATTAATAAAGTCAAAGGCTTATTGAATCTTTGTATTTCTGTATTTCTTTTAATAAAAATTGTATAAGTTCAATTAAATAATTTTTATTACTTTACATACCCATATATTGAAAATGAAATACGAAATCACTATAATGAGTCAATACTTGAAAAATAATGTTAGCAAATATTACTTAAAACAATATTGACAAATTAAAATTCAAAATACTATTATTTTTGTATTTTATAAGTTGTATGTTG
>JAJONQ010025823.1:0-24241 GCA_036250385.1 Solanum microdontum | reverse complement strand
ATAAAATGATAAAAAACTATGAAACTTTAATCTTATATATACTTAAAGATATAGAAATAATTGAATTAAGAAGAATAATATGGGAAAAAATATTTAATAACGAATCAGAAAATATATTAAACCAACAATGGTATGAAATAGACCTACATGATTTAGACCTCGAAAGAATAGAATGGTATGATTTAGAAATAAATTCAAATTAAAATGAACTACGAATATTTACAATATTGGACAGAAGCTATGGAAAATATAAAACTTTTAGAACAATTAATGAAAAATAATTTATATATATACCTAAGAACCCAAGATATGTTATATCTAGAATATATCATAAATAGTATTAAAGAGATATCAAGATTAAAACACTTAGCAAAAGAATATTATGATAAAAATTTTAAAATGGATTTCTCACCTACCACACTATCACCTACCACTCTACCAAAAATATGAATTCCTCAACTACCAATATCATGAATTTATCACCTACCAATAAAATGAATTCCGCACCGAAAAATGAAATAACCATGAGCCGAACTCTATTTTATAGTATAATATCAGAGGTAAAATCTTTGTCGGTTGGACTCGTTGCACCTGTGATCATTCAGGGAGATAAATTTGTGGCTGAACCAGAGGTTACTTCATTTCCAGTTGAGTCCACCACAAGTATCCCACGACTAATATCATTAAATGACCCCAAAGAAATAGCATCACTGAAATAATCTCATTGGGGAGCATCAGGATCCAAAGATACAGAAATGGCATACACCCCATCTCTAATTGCATCATCAAATACTGCCAATATATCAATATCATAGCAACCAGAACTCCAACAAGTTGCATACACTGCTATCGTGGCCATTGGGGCACCACCTCTAGTTCCTGCAGATGCCAAACCTATGTAATTTATATTAGCTACGTAACTCCCAACATCAGTTGAAGGTTTATGACTTGCATTACTAGTAATGTCCTTGGAAAAATTGAACATGGTCTTCTGGTCATCTGCTTCAGCTACATAACCACTCATTTAATATCTTGCCCCAATTATTTTCCTATATGAGATAAAATTCTTATTGCACTTATCATATATATAACAAAACAATAAACTGCAAGAAATGGTTGGAAATAAAAGAAACATGTTGCATATTAAGACATTGAATGCTTCCTCTGATTGGAATTCTCCTTTCCATTCAGTTCGCACCGGAGGCATGTTGGTGTCACTAAAACTAGGAGATTCAGGTCAAATTCCTGTTTCAGTAAATGTCGTAAGAGCTTAACATTAAGATCTAATTAGTTTTAGAAACAAGGAAGCTGGGGTGCCGGCTAAAGATAAACTAATAAGTTTGTGAATAAAGAGATGGTTTTACATTGACAAGGAGTTCAACAAATGCAAAGAATAAATTGAAAAACTGAATAAACTTGAGTTAAAGAAAATCTAAGCAAACATATCCGACCATTCGCAAATGATTGAACCAAGAATTGATTGATGAGTGATAAAACTTATCCTACACTTGATGAAAAGGAAACAGAATACTAAAGAAACTATTATCCCCAAGTTCAACCATATGCACCTAAATGACAAACACAACACTTTTTCAAAGTTACGTTATTTTACTCTTTGAAACAAAAGTAACCTGAAATGAGGGCCTTTTACGTGACAACACAACAAATGAAGGGACCGACCTAAACTAATGATCATATCTTTCACCTAACTGGAAAAGGATAGTTGCAATTAAGATTGCTTGAGCTGAATGAACAGAAAAATGATCACATGTATCAATTAAATCAATGATTACATTAACTTATAATTTGGTGTAAAAATCTGGGATTTCCATTGTTTCATCAGCAATGAGCCCCATAAAATTCCATGAATGAGTTGTGTTCAGGTATTTCTCAGTATTGAGATATACAGATACCACTCCAAGAATTTCTATTTTGTTTCAACCATAAAGACAAACAAAAACTAATTAATGTTTCTGTTGACATTAAAAGATACAAACTGAATTATTACCAAGATAGACGAAATTGATTGCTATGTAGCTTCATGTATGAAACTTATTTGATCAGTAATTAAAACTATGGAGGAAGGACCAAATATTATACTTCTATTTGTTAATGCTTGGAAATAAAGACCACTATTAAAGTCAGAGAACGAGTTCCAACATAAAATAGGAAATAAGGTTCTACCTGAGACAGCTTCCTTGGCTACTTTTGCATGTTGCTTTACCAAATCTTCCTTAATTCTCATGGTTGTTCACAAGAGCTTATGATAATTTAGAAGATAGTGTCTTGAAAGTTTCATTAAGTTCTACATCGGTGGGAACTGTTTTAGATGTGACTTTTGGTGTTTGAATGTTGTGATTCAGAAGAACCTTTAAAAACAAATAAAGATACATTAGTAAGCATACATCAAGAAATGAGGACTGCACTACACCAATATGCATGTCATTATCTTTAGTACCGTACATCTCCCACTTCTTATTTTCAGCAAAGGCAGGAGTTTGGGGGAAAAGTTACAGTGTAAAATTGTATGGAAGTAAGAAATAAGTTGAAAAAGAAGAAACCCGATCATGGGATGAAATGGATCCGGCAGAGCTTTCAGTTTCACCACTCAGACTCTTCTCCGATATTAAGTAAAGAACTCAAATGTAAGATAACTCAATTGTCTCAAACTTAACTCATAATGTTTTAGAAATAAACATTTAACTTAACCAAAGTGGCAACTCAAATCTGAACATAAGTCAATAACAAAGTAAAGAACATTTGCTTGAATGATTTTGGTACAACACATACGATATTCAAAAATGAGAAATATTTCTCTCATTTAAATATGAGCAAAATAAATGTTTCTACAACTTTTGGTAGTACTAATATGATTGAGGGTTTGGAAGAGCCATTGTAATTTTGTCTAAGGGAACTAAATTCATCATAAATAATGCGATGTTTTCTCCCAAATCTCGGAGAAACTCGTTGAGTTTTGAAAATATCCATGAAATGGTTATAATATCCAATCAATGGATGAAATAGATCTTCAATATCTTGGTATCACCAAGAATGTCTTTGGGTAGACATGTGTTATAGAACATTTCCTTGCTTTATCTGCTAGCTTGTATTGGACAAAAATTAATGCAATTGAGGCACATGGTAAAGTAAATAAGAAATTTACTGATTATAATACTTTTATACTTTGGCATGATCGTCTGGGACATCCCGGGTCTTTAATGATGAGACGAATTATAGAAAATTCAAATGGATATCCACTTAAGGACCTAAAAATTCTTTTTAATGGTGATTTTCTTGTACTGCTTGTTATCAAGGCAACTAAATTGTGAGACCATCACCAACAAAAGTTGAGATTGAGTCCCATGCGTTCTCGAAACTTATACATGGGTATATTTTTGGACCTATTTACCCACCTAGTGGGTCGTTTAGATATTTTATGGTCCTAATAGTTTCTTCTTCTAGATGATCTCATGTGTGCCTATTTTCATCTCGTAACTTGGCATTTGTAAATTATTGGCACAAATAATAAGATTAAAGACACATTTTTCTGATGATCAGATTAAGTCTATTCGTCTTGATAATGCTGCAAAGTTTTATCCCAATCATTTAACGATTATTGTTTGTTTGCCTTGCAACCGGTGTCAACATGACTCGATCTGGGTTATAGTAGATCGGATGACGAAATCAACCCATTTTCTTCCCGTCAAGGTTACCCATTCGACGGAGGACTATGCTATGTTGTACTTGAGAGAAATAGTAAAGTTGCATGGAGTGCCTCTGTCCATTATTTTCGATCGTAGTACCCAATTCACTTCTCAGTTTTGGAAGTCTTTCCAAAAGGGTCTTGGTACTCGTGTAAAGATTAGTATGACCTTTCATCCCCAAATCGATGGGCAAGCAGAGCGTACTATGCAAACATTGGAAGATATGTTGAGGGCTTGTGTGATTGATTTTAAGGGTGATTGGGATGACCATTTGCCAGTGATTAAGTTTGCATATAAAAATTGCTATCACTCGAGTATTGGTATGGCTCCATTTGAGACATTATATAGTAGGAGGTGTAGATCTCCTATAGGATGGTTTGAGGTTGGTGAAGTCACCTCAGTAGGTCCTAAGTTGGTACACGAGGCCATGGAAAAAGTTCGACTTATTAGACAAAGGTTGAAAACGGCTCAAAGTCAACAAAAGTCATATGTCGATGTAAGAAAAAGAGATCTTGAGTTTGATGTTCATGATTGGGTTTACTTAAAAATTTCACCCATGAAGGGTGTAGTGAGGTTTGGTAAGAAAGGGAAGCTTAGTTCCCGTTATGTAGACCCATATCAGATTTTGAGACGTGTTGGTAAGGTTGCTTATGAGCTAGATTTGCCAAATGAGTTGGCATCGGTGCATCCAGTTTTCCATGTCTCTATGTTGAAGAAATGTGTTGGTGATCCAACATCCATAGTTTCCTTAGAAGGTTTGGGAGTTAAAGAAAAATTTTCTTATGAAGAAATTCCAATTGAGATTTTAGATCGGCAAGTCAAGAAGTTGAGAAATAAAGAAGTAGCTTCCATGAAAGTGTTGTGGAAGAATCAGTTAGTTGAGGGTATCACTTGGGAGGCCGAGGCCGAGGCCGATATGATATCCCTGAAATCCTCATCTCTTTCCTTCTACTCCTACTCTAGCTTGAGGTAATGAGTTCCTCATGGTTTGATCTTTGTTTTGGAGTCATGTGTCTTATATGATTCCATGATTTCCTTACTATGCATGATTTATGAAAAGTTTAAGTTTTGAGAAATTGATTTTATTTGATTGACTCCTACATGTTTATGTGCACATGAGTATGAATTGCATCTATACTATATGATATGATATTGTGAGCATGTTTTTAGCTGGGAGTTGTTGTTTCCTCCTTGGATGTTAGCTTGGAGTTAATGTTTCCTCCTCAGATATGTGTATTGCATGCATGATGGACTATTAGATTTAGTTCCACCCCTCTTATGATGTTTTGAGTATGTCTTAGCTTGGAGTCGATAGTTCCTCCTTGCTTATACGCATTTAGATGAGGTTGCATTGATGGTTGGATTTTTAGTTCCCCTCCTAATCTTTTCGTACTAGCTTGAATCTCATTCGAGGACGAATGATCTCAAGGGGGAGATATTATAACACCCCAGATCCGAAAGAAGGTAGTATAGCACTTTTAAGAATTTGTAGACGCCAACCCATAGGGGCCACCCATGGCCCGTGGATGGGACCACGAATCGTAGGTGTGGTTCGTGGATGACACCCAGAAGGGGTTCAAAAAGGGAAGGAACCACGGCCCGAACAAACGGACCATAGGTAGGACCACGGTACGTGGTTGAGGGCCCATTGTCCAGGGGCAGTTGGGTCTTTTCCTAATTATTTTATCTCTATACTACGTCGTTTTACCCTTCACTAAGACCCTTATATAAGTTTTTTAACCCCCAAATTTCCCAATAGAAATCTTTCTCTCAAAATCACCAAAAGAAATCAAGTTCTTTCTCTTCCAAGGATATCTCTCTCTCTCTAGATGCTTGAAGAAGAAGATTCAACCTAGGGTTTCCAAGTCAAGTCTTAATTCCTCTATTGAATATTAGCAATTGGCTTTGAGGTATGATAGTTTTCATCCATGGATTCCTTCCATTCATGGAGTTCCCAAATTCTCCTATTTCCAAAGTTAGAATTTCCCAATTGAGTTAGGGTTTTCTTCAATTGCCATAAGTTCTCTTGATTATTCATTTAAATGATTGAATTATGATCTCTTATGCATGAATTGATGAAATAATATGATTTTATGATGATTTTCCCATGAATGCATGAGCTCATCATGTTTTCAAGTTATGATCATGTGATGTGGAATTTTGATTATGAACGGAGAGTTTTATGAAATTAAACATGTATTGATAGTTACATGAATTTATGATGAAATCTATATCTAACCCATGTTTTCTAAATGTTCATGATTGAATGTAGGTTTTGAACCTTGAAAGGTAAATTATGAAATTATGCATGTTCTTATGAAATCTTTGCAAATGTTTTGAGGATGCTTTGAGAGTAAAGTATCAATGATGATGATTGTTGTTGTACTGTTGTTGAAAGGATTTCTCATAAACACATAAAAGCATTATGTAAAAGATTTTCTCACATAATAAGGGTTCTATGGTTGAGAGGTCTTCTCACCTAATTGAATCAAAGTTTAAGAGTTATTCTAATGAACTTGGCGTGGATTGGTTATTGAATGATACCTTTCCATGGATAATAACTTAGCTTGGATTGGCAAGATGTAATGACCCTTTTGGTCGTTTTGAATACTAGAACTTTTTACTTCCTAAAATACTTTCTGATAGATTCTAAATGGAATTTTTGACTATTCGTAACTACAATATGGAATTAGTGGGTTGTTTTAATAATTAATTTAGTTGGTGGTTAAAGAAGATAACATTAAAATTAGTAAGATTTAATATTTATTAGTTGTTACTAATAAACTGAAACAACAAGATGAATTGAAATCTGAAGAATCATTTTTATTGAACTTCAAGTTGATTAAATAAGCAGAGGGGCAGTACAACTAACACAGAACATGGACTGCTAAAAGATTGCTAACATGCCTATAAAATAGGAACAACTATAACTAGTTAATAGGATAATGACTAAAAGAAAACTAATCTCCTAATAATCAGCTGAAGTCTCTGACCCATTCAAAGCAGATCCTGAGACACGTAACAACACTCCTTTAGAATTAGGAGCTGCAAACTCCCAACTTTTCTCTAAGAAATTCGAATATGCTAACATGAAATGACTTTATAAAAATGTCCGCCACTTGATTCTCTAATTTGCAATAGAATAAACCACTTCACCATTTTTGTTGCACTTCCCTGAAGAAATAAAACTTGATGTTGAAGTGCTTGGTCCTTCCATGAAACACGGGATCTTCGGATATGTCTATAGCAGCTTGATTATCCACAAGGATCTTAGTGCTCTCTGCTTGCTCCAATTGCAAATCGATCAAAATTTTCCTAAGCCATAGTGCTTGATTAACAATGGTAGTTGTTGCAATGAATTCTGCTTCAGCTGTTGATTGTGCTACTATTTCCTGTTTCTTGGAGCACCATGAGAAACACCCTGATCCAAAAGTGAAACAATAACCAGACGTTCTTTTCATATCACCAGTTGACCTGCCTCAATCACTATCAGAATATCCACGGAGTTTGAAATTCTAACTTTTGCTAAATCTGATGCCATAGGTTAGAGTTCCTTTAAGATACCTAACTACTCTTTTAGTGGCCATCATGTGCAACTCACTTGCACAATTTTAAAACCTGGATAAAACACTCACAGGAAACAAGATGTCAGGTCGTGTTGTTGTGAGATACATCAAGCATCCAATTAAGCTTCGATATACTCCTTCATCAACTAGTTCAATTCCATCAACCTTTTCAGCTTTTCTTTTTGATTCATTTGAGTACTCACACTTTTGCATTCTTCCATTCTAAATATTTTAGAATCTCTTTCATATATTTCTTTTGACAAACGAAAAATTCATTCTGAGTTTGCTTGATCTCCATTCCCAGAAATTAAGTCATCTCGCCAAGATCAGTCATCTCAAAGACTTTCATCATTTCCTCCTTGAATTCTTCAATCAGCTCTGTACTATTTCCTGTCACAAGTAAATCGTCGACATACAGAGAAATAATAATAATGTTAGAGGCAACTTTCTTGACATAAAGAGTCAATTCACTTAAGCTTTTTTCAAAGCCTAAGTCTAGAAAATGATTATCCATTCGGTTGTACCAAGCTCTAGGAGCTTGCTTTAGTCCGTATAGAGCTTTCTTTAACAGATAAACCATATCTCCATGTCCTTGTACGCTGAACCCTTCTGGATGCTCAACATATATTTCTTCTTATAGTAGACCACTCAAGAAAGCAGATTTCACGTCCATTTGAAAAATCTTCCAATTTTTCTGTGCTGTAATAGAAAATAACATCTGAATTGTATCCAATCTATCTACTGGGGTAAAAGTATCAGAAAAATCTACTCCCCAAACTTGTGCATAGCCTTTCACCACCAATCTAGCTTAGTGTTTGTTTACCGGACCATCTGGATTTAACTTTGTTCAAAAAATGCATTTAACTCCTAACACTTTTCTATCTTGGGATCTTTCCACGAGCTTCCAAGTTTGGTTCTTTTCTATCATGGTTAGCTCCTCATTCATTGCATTTGTCCAATTTTGATCCATTTTTGCTTCCTCATATCCTGCAGGTTCAAAAATAGCAACATTGCATCTCTCATAAATATCAGAGAGTGACCTTGTTCCCTTAATAGGTTGATCATCCACCAAGTCATCATAATCAAGTTGTGAATTATGGTTTTTAACTCGAGACTCCTCATTCCATTCCCATTGCTCATCTTCAAGGAATTGAACGTCTCGACTTACCATAATCTTGTCTGATTGACCTTGAAAGATCCTATAAGCTTTAGAAAATAAGCTATAGTCAATGAAGATTCTCAAATCTGCCTTCTTATCTAGCTTGTCTCTTTTAACCTGTGGAACATAAGAAAAACATAGACATCTGAATATCTTGAGGTTTTTCAAAACAGGTTTGACACCATACCATACCTCAAATGGAGTCTTTCCTTTCACTGCGCGTAGGCAGTCTATTCAGCAAGAAAACAACAGTGTTTGCTGCTTCACCCCAAAACTTCTTTGGTAGATTCTTCTCGTGCAACAAGCATCTCGACATCTCCATGATTGTTCTATTTTTTTCTCTCACTCACTCTATTTTGCTGTGGAGAATAAGGGAAAGTAAGTTGGTGCTCAATTTCAGCTTCTTCACCAAAAGAATTGAATATATCCGAGGTATATTCAATTCCATTATCTAACCTAATGACCTAAATCTTGCAGCCACTCTGATTTTCTATACAAGCTTTCAAGTTCATGAAAAGTCCAGCAGCTTCAGACTTAAACTTCATAAAATAAATCCAACACATTCTTGTTAGATCATCAATGAATATAATATAATACCTGCTGACATTGAGTGATGGAGTTCTTTGTGGACCACAAAGATAAGTGTGAATGAGTTGCAACTTTTTTGTAGCTCTCCAAGTTGAACTTTTAAATGGAAGTCTAGTATGCTTGCCAAGCACGCAAGCCTTACAACTTGAGGGGTTCTCCTCCATGTTTGGTAAACCATTTACCATTTTGCTCCTTTGCATAAACAATAAAGCTTTGTGATGAAAGTGCCCCAACCTTTTGTACCACGTTTTCGCTACAGTGAGCTGGCTTAGAAAAGCTATTTGTTCCTCGTTCAATGGATTCAAGGAAAAAAAAATTCCCTGCATTTTAATTCTGAATATTTCCTGACCACTAGGATCACTGATCATGCACGCTTTATCTTCAAATAATAATTTCAATCCATTTTCTAGGAGTTGCCCAACACTTAATAAATTCTGATCAATTTCAGTAACAAATAAAACGTCATAAATAATTTTTGTAGCTTTGTAACTTTCAATTGCTACAGTCCCCTTTCTTTTCGCTGGGAGGTATTATCCATTTCCGATCCTGACTCTTGATTTAACTGATCTATCAGGTTCTCTGAAAAACTTTTCATCACTAGTCATGTGGTTCGTACAACCACTATCGACAAGCCAACTTTCGCTTGAATTTTTGGTTGCGAAACAGGTGGCCACAAATAGTTGCTTATCTTCTTGTTGGTCTGCAATCTGTGCATCATTTGGTTGTTGTAATCCCTTCTCTTTGCAAATAATCTCAGCATGAACGAGCTTGTGATACTTTTTGCATTTCATAACAGGGTTTCTCCAACAATGTTGGCAGGGAAGATAATTACCTTCTCTGTTGTTGCTAGTTGTAGCGACACCATTTCTCGTTGTTGTTGCTTCGTAGTTTCCATGACTGCCATTCTTTCCTTTTCCTTTGTTTCCCCTGGCACATGAACCGAACTGTAACTTGTCTTGCAAGGCTCCCTCAATGGATCCCTTATGCCTCATCATTCTTGGTTGTTTTTCTGCCTGCATTGCACTCAATAACTCTGCCAAGCTAAGCTTCGACAAATCTTTAGTATTTTCCAATTAAGCAATAGTTGCCTCATATCTATCAGGTAAAGTTACAAGTATCTTTTGAACTATTCTATTATAAGTAAGTTCATTTCCAAGTATCCTTACCTTATTGTCAATCCCAAGCAACCTTTCAAAATAATCCTTAATGGTTTCAAATTCCTTCATACGCTGCATCTTGAATTCTCTAACCAAGTTCAGTACTTTCATTCCTCTAATTCTTTCATCTCCCTCGTACTCTTTCTTGAGGAAATCCCAAATTGCTTTGGCTGAGTTACATGTCATTATTCTACTAAAAATGGTGGTAGAAACTGCAGCGAAGAGACAAGATTTAGCTTTGGATTTTCCTGTCTTCTGTTCCTTGTGGGTTCTAATCTGAGCCATAGTTGTATTCCCTGGTAGAGGATGCACTTCGTAGTCTTCCTCGACAGCCTCTCACAAATTACAAGCCTCCAAATAAACTTGCATTTTCACTGCCCAGGCTTAATAGTTTTCTCCATCGAAAACTGGTGGAGCCATAGCAGAAAAAGAGCATGCATTCTCCATTGTTTTAATGGTGTTTTGTAGAGAATATTTTTTTGGATAAACACTCAGAAAAGAACCTCGCAAGTCTCACACAAGTCCCTTAAGAAGTAGGGCTCTGATAGCAATGTTATTAATAAACTGAAACGACAAGATGAATTGAAATTTGAAGAATCATTTTTATTGAACTTCAAGTTGATTAAATAAGTAGAGGGGCAGTACAACTAACACAGAAAATGGACTGCTAAAAGACTCCTAACATGCCTATAAAATAGGAACAACTATAACTAGTGAATAGGATAATGACTAAAAGAAGAATAATCTCCTAATAATCAGCTAAAGTTTCTAACCCATTCAAAGCAGATCCTGAGACACGCAACAACATTAGTTCATAATTAGTTACCCCAGATAATTAAAAAGACTAAACGAGAGAAACACTACATACAGCGTCAACCAGAAGCGGTTGCCATCCAGGTAATGCTTCACCTCTTTGACTTCTTTAAGTAATATGTAATGAGTTCTATTTATCATTAGTATTTACATTGTTATTGGTTGGGAAAGAGAAACAAAATTGAAAATTCCTCATATACACATCGGTTTATATTTATTGGGGGTAAACAATATTTAATGCATTCTAGTGGGTTTCATTATGATGTTTGAGTTAGAGAAAAAGTGATTACATTCTCAATTTAAGAAAGATGATTGTTGAAAGGTTGGCCATTCATTTTATTTAATGATGTACTGGTAGAAAGAAGTTGCAAAGTTCAATTTTAAAGATAGATTTTGTATTTTGATTGAGAAACTTATCCACACGGGGTGTTAGTAATTATCTGGTGATTGTGGGTTTAAAGAGAATGGGAGTTCAACACTTAGCGGTGCAATTGGTTTCTACTATGAGTAATTGGTTCCACAAAATAGTGAGTTTGACTTTTTAAATTAACTTAATTACCATATTAAAAATCAAGATTTTGATATATTGAGATTGGTAATTAAATTTAGACGTATTATATTAATTGAATACCTTTAAGGTTATGCAAATTGGAGGAATTAAGATTTACCCTTAGGGTTGAACTATAGAAAAATTGATTATGGAATCGGGTGATTTTTTGGGTCTAGGCGAGACATATAGTAACGTGGGTGTTTATAGACTCGCTGTCATGGGGCCTACACCCCGGACGTGGCTGCCACTCGAAGACCATTGCTGGTCCCAAGCGAACCCTTGACTTGGCTTACTTACTCAGCAGAAGACTATATTCATACTTATAATGATCAGACACTAAAATTACTTGAATAAGGAAAATATTGAGAATGCTTAAAAGTCAAACATTCAACTTGGCCGAAATGGCAACCCAAGTCCTAATATAAGATGAAATGAAAAGACTAGAGAACTAACATATGACTGTCTATGAAGCCTTTAAAACAATTGAGATGGATGTCGGGACAAACCCCACGACATCTTAATAAACTAATGAAATAACTGAAAGCAATAAAAGGAGTCCTCCGGAAAGCAAGGAGTTCACCAACTAACTCTGGAATGCTCACTGGATCAACGATGCGCTGGATGCCGATCCTAGTTACATGTACTGCATCATAATACAATGCAGGCCAACTGGCATCAGTACTTAGAATGTACGAGTATGCGAGTTGGAATGCTGAATACAACACAGGCTTGAAAAGAAACTGAAGAACTTATATGGCTCAACTCAACTCAACATACCTAAACTCATTTCAATATCAAACAGTTTAAAACAAGTGAAATTTAAAGAAAAGTTGTTTAAAACATGATGTCAACCCTGTGTGTATGAAAAGATACATATAACTCTAAAATGTATATAAAAATACAAATAATTGTGTATATAAGAGCACAATAACTTCTGTGGGAGTTTCTCTAACCGACAACCATCACGTACGAGCTATTGTGATGATATAGCATTTTTCCTCATGCTGCTAGGGCCGTCCTATACCTTGTCGGGTGTATAGAACCTGAACTACTAAGTGGATCTACTAGTCTATGCTATAAAACACAAAAGGAATCATCTAAAAAGTATGACCCTTTTCTACCAATGGTGGCTACATAGTTTATGGGGGTTGTGAGTTGTCTAAACTCTCCACAATATTGGTGCTCAATACTACTCCCAAAAATATAATATAATATTAGCTCTTATGTTTAAAAACATACTTCTTTTGTGATTTGATATTAGTGCTCAAACACATAGCTCAAGGGCTATCTTGGAAATAAAACTTTCCCCCACTTGCTTCATTTAGAAAGCGATTACTCTTTTCTGAAAACTAGCCCAAAGGCTCTTTGGAAATCGAGGTTTCCTTTCTTATTTAAATGTGAAAACATTTTCAACCCTTTGGGAATACATAGTCCCCATATACTTTTGAAGAAATGAACTTCAAGCTTTACTTTGTATTGAACTGAAAACTTAAGTCTTAAAACAAAGTTAAAACGTTTGCAAAAGACTTTTGAAAAACTTTAAGAACTTGTTTAGACTTTGATCTTAACTGCTCTCGAATTGACTCTTAACTCCCCTTGAATTGAATTATGGATTTAAGGATTATGATTTGTGATAGGAAAGGTCTCATGATATTTAGGAATGATTTTAGATAGCTAAACATAAGAAAAGTCACGAAATCACCGTCTTGGAACAAGTCTATGACGCCGAGGTGTTTTAAATAATTACTCGCGAAATTAAATTTTGAGACAGAAGAGTCCACGTCTTTCCGTGATGCAGAGAAAATTTTTGGTCACTGGGGGAGCAAGTCCGCGACGCGGACCTGCGTGCCAGACCACACTCAACTTTTTCCTTCTCCGTTTTACAGCTCCAATTCTCCTAAACTCGAATAATTTTCTCAAATTCATTTTATATTCCAATACCCAGCATATGTACTCAAGAACCTAACTCAAAGCAACTCTATAATTCGACTCAAACATCTCAGAAACTCCTCAATTCATCCCAATTCAAGAATAACATTTAAATTCAAGAATACATGTCAAGAATATCAACTTTCAAACTCTTTTAGGACAAATTTTGCTGAACTAAACATGCTTGGCGCGTGGGTGAACGAACCCAACGCTATTAAAGACTCACATACCTTGTAAGATCAATTCCTTGGCGAATCCACAACCAGAATCGATCGTTATTGGCGAATTCTTGCTTTTCCTCTTCTCCTTTCCTTCTTTTCTCTTTTCTCTAAGCCCTAGCGTATTTTCCAATTGACTAAACTGATCTCCTTCTGATTTGACCCTTAATTAATTCACTAAAACGAATAAAATAATTGGGTAAGGAAAAGACTAATCTACCCTTCAAAAATCCGGATTAAAGTTTCCTTAATCCAACAGACCAACTTCCAAAGGGAATAACTTACCCATACGAACTCAGAATCGCGTAAACTTGGTGGCTTTGGAAACATTTTTCCAAGAGCTTTCCAACGACATCTGGAAATACACCTAAATCATCCTGATCTAGGAGTTATGTCCGTTTGAAGTTGACCAAAACTCAACTTTTCCTAACTTAAACAAATTTCCAGATTTTCATTCTTTCCAAAAATGACTATTTCCAATTATTAGCTTCATCCTAGTTATTTCAACTAGCGAGGTGTTAAAATATCTCCCCCTTGGGAAAATTCATCCTCGAATGAGATTTCTGCTACTAGGCTAAGAGTGGTAACATCAAGTTCAAGCACCCAACAATTAAATGCAAACAAACAACATGCTCGCTCAAAATTTAGAGAGTACTAAGATGAAAAATAGTACCTTGGTCTGCACTTTCTCCGGATTCAAAGAGATATGGATATCTCTTCTTCCTATCCTCCTTAGCTTCCCAAGTAACTTCCTCAACAAATTGGTTCCTCCAAAGGACTTTGACTGATGCTACCTCTTTTGTCCTCAACTTACGAACTTGGCTATCTAGAATCTGAATAGGAATCTCCTCATAAGATAAGCTATCCTTGATCCCAATATTTAAGGTTGGTATGATCAATGAAGGATCGACCATGCACTTCTTCAACATGGAGATGTGAAACACCGGATGAACGACGGCTAACTCTTGTGGTAGCTCCAATTCATAAGCTACTTTGCCAATCCTCTTGGATATTCGATAAAGTCCAATATACTGGGGACTAAGCTTCCTCTTCTTACCAAACCTCATAACACCCTTCATAAGTGAAACTTTTAGATATACCTAATCATCTACTTCGAACTCTAACGCCCTTCTCCTAACATCAGTGTAGGATTTTTTATGACTTTGTGCCGTTTTCAACCCTTCTTGAATCACTTTCACCTTCTCCATAGCTTGATGGACTAAATCTGGTCTTATCAACCCTGCTTCACCAACTTCAAACCATTCAATAGGAGATCTGCATCTTCTCCCATAAAGAGCTTCATAAGGAGCCATTTGGATGCTAGAGTAGTAACTATTGTTGTAAGCAAACTCAATGAGAGGTAGGTGATCATCCCAATTACATTTGAAATCAATCACACAGGCCGTCAACATATATTCTAATGTTTGAATAGTGCGCTCTTCTTGCCTATCTGTCTGAGGATGAAAGGCAGTACTTAAAGTTCACCTTTGAACCCAAGCCTTTCTGAAAAGATTTCCAGAATTGTGCAGTAAATTGTGCACCTCTATCTGAAATAATGGAGACTGGGACTCCATAAAGTCTGACCACCTCCTGAATATATAACCTGGCATAATCTAATGCTGAATCGGTAGTCTTTACCGGCAGAAAATGGGCTAATTTTGTCATTATATCGACAATCACCCAAATAGAATCATGATGCTTGTGAGACCTTGGTAAACCTTTGATAAAGTCCATATTAATCATCTCCCACTTCCATTCCGGAAGTTTTATATTCTAAGCCAAAACACCGGGCCTTTGGTGCTCTACTTTAACTTGTTGGTAATTTGGGCACTTAGCAACAAATTTTGCAATGCCTTTCTTCATGCTATTCCACCAATACACCTCTCTCAAATCACGATACATCTTGGTGGAACCCGGATGAATGGAATATCTGGAGCTATGAGCTTCCTCCATGATCCTCTCTTGGAGTCCATCCACCATTCGTACACACAACCTGCCTTGATACCTCAATAGATCATCTCCCCCTTGTTCAAAATCCATTACTTTTTGCTTATGAACATTTGCCTTCAATTCAAGCAAAATATGGTCTTGGTCTTACTTGCCTTTTACTTCAGACACTAATGACGATTCATCCCCATTCATCACCACTACTCCTCCTTCTATGGAATCCATAAGTCTGACTCCTAGGCGTGCAAGTCTGTGCACATCTTTTGCTAACTCTCTCTTTTCTTCCTCAACATGGGCGGTACTACCCATAGACAACCTGCTTAAGGCATCAGCAACAACATTAGCCTTACCTGGGTGGTAAAGAATACTCATGTCGTAATCCTTGAGTAATTCTAACCACCTCTTATGTCTGAGATTAAGTTCTTTCTGAGTGAACACATATTGAAGGCTTTTTTGATCAGTGAATACATCAACGTGAACACCATACGAATAATGACGCCATATCGTCAAAGAGATTACTATAGCGGCCAACTCTAAGTCATGGGTAGGGTAATTCTTCTCATGAACTTTCAAATGTCTAGAGGCATAAGCTATAAATTTGTCATTCTGCATTAGCACACAACCCAAACCAACTCTAGATGCATCACAATACACCACAAAACCTTAAGTAATCAACCTCTTTTACAATCCTTGAAAGCTTTTCTCACAAGCTTCAGACCATTGAAACTTCACTGTCTTCTGAGTCAATTTGGTCAAAGGATACAAAATGAACGAGAATCCCTCTACAAACCTTCTATAATAGCCAGCCAAATGCAAGAAACTCCTAATATCAGTTGGAGATGTGGGTCTAGGCCAATTCTGCACTGCCTCAATTTTCTGAGTATCAACTTTAATTCCCTCTCTCCAGACACAATGTGGCCTAAGAATGCCACAGGCTCAAGCCAAAACTCACAGTTAGAGAACTTGACATACAACTCTCTATCCTTCAAAGTCTGAAGAACTATTCGAAGATGACTAGCATGATCTTCTTCATTCCTTGAATAGATTAGTATGTCATCAATGAAGAAGATAACAAACATATCTAAATAAGGTTTGAAGACTCTATTTATAAGGTCCATGAATGATGCTGGTGCATTAGTCAAACCAAAGGACATGACCAAAAACTCATAATGATCATAACGGGCTGTGCATGTTGTCTTTGGAATATCACATTCCCTTACTCTCAACTGATGGTAACCTGATCTGAGATCTATCTTCGAAAAATAAGAAGCACCCTAAAGCTGATCGAAAAGATCATCAATCCTTAGGAGAGGATACTTGTTCTTGATGGTAACCTTGTTCAACTGATGGTAATCTATACACATCCTAAGGGAACCATATTTCTTTCTCACAAAAAAAACCTGAGCACCCCAAGGTGAGACACTTGGTCGAATAAAGCCCTTATCTAGGAGATCCTTTAACTACTCTTTAAGTTCTTTCAACTACGATGGTGCCATTCTATATGGTGGAATAGATATAGGACAAGTATTTGGAAGAAGATCTATATTGAAGTCTATCTCTCTTTCAGGAGGGAATCCAAGAAGATCGTCAGGAAAGACATGGAAACCCTCGTACTACTGAAACTGATTGAATATGAGATATCTCAACATTAGAGTCATTAACTCGGACTAAGTGATAGACACACCCTTTAGAAACTAACTTCCTTGGCTTAAGGTACAAAATGAAACTACCCTTAGGCACTGCTGAACTGTTTTTCTACTCTAAGACTGGCTCATTTAGAAATTGAAACTTGACAACTCGAGCACTACAATTAACTGAGGCATAACAGGCATGAAGTCAGTCCATACCAAGAATGACATCAAAATCTACCATGTCTAACTCAATTAAATTAGACATGGTACTCTTGTGATTGGCGGAAATGGGACAATCATGATAAACTCTCTCTGCTAGAATTGACTCACCGACAGGTGTAGAAACACTAAATGGTTCACTAAGTTGCTCAGGAATAACATCAAAATTCATAGCAACATATGGAGTTACAAAAGATAAACTCGCTCCTGGATCTAGCAAAACATAAATAGTAAAGTCAAAGACTTGGATCATACCAGTGACAACATCTGGAGAATCCTCTTACTCTTGGCGATTGTTGATAGCATAAAAGTGGCTTGTTCCTCCTCCAGTATCGAAAGTAGCCCCTCTAGGTGTAGCTCTGTATGGTGGAGCAACTGAAGAAGACTGGGCTCTGTTGCCCCTATTACCATTACCCTGCCTGTTCTTTGGACACTGTCGCATGAAATGCCTATTTTGACCACACTTGAAACAGCTAGTGGAGCCTTCGCGACAAGTACCTGAGTGGTTCCTACCACACTTGGCGCATGTAGGAGGCATACTACCTCCTTGTTCCACGCTACCCTGTGAATAAGCAGGTTTAGCTCTAAAATTCTAACTATTGTACTCACTTTTGTTCTTATGTGTAGGTGCACTAGCAGATGATGGAGCAGGTCCCTTCTGTTTCTGTTGGAAAGATGACCAGTTGGCACTACTATGCTGCTGCTCGGACTCATTCCCTATCTTGTCTCTCTTATTCTTAAGCTCTTCTTTATCCCTTAGCTTCTCTTCCTCAACCTGCTACACATATACCATTAACCTCGATATATCCATGTCCTCAATTAGCATTGCAACCCTACTTTCCTTACTCGACAAACGAAATAGCCCAGCAACAAACAAAGTCATTCTACTCATCATGTCCGCAACCATCTCCAGAGCATAACATGATAGTTGGGTGAACTTCAACCCATACTCATGAACACTTAGCGACTCCTATTTAAGGGTAAGATATTCTCGAACCTTATGCTCCTTCAGTTCTCGGGGAAAGAAATGCCCCAAGAAATCCTCCTCAAAACAGGCCCAACTCGCAGGTGGTGCATCCTCAGCTCTACCCCATTTCCACTGGTCAAACCAAGTCCTAGCGACATTCTTCAGTTGATATGTAGCTAGCTCAACTCTCTCAGTATCAGCTACATGCATCATATCAAACACCTTTTTCAGTTCATCAACAAAGTTCTTTGGATCCTCAGAAGTGCTTGAACCAGTGAAACTTTGAGGATTCATCCTCAAGAACTCACGAATCCTTGAAGTTTTAGCTTCTTGTTGTCGATCCCTTCTTTGTTGCCCAACTTGGTTAGTCATAGCTTGACTCAGTATCTTGATTGCTTCTCTGAACTCAGCGTTAGTGACTTCCCCTTGAGGTTGCACTTCAGGTACATTAGGTACCCCTTGCTACTCAACATTTATTCTAGTTGGACGACCTCTGACTGCTCTTCGTGGAGGCATGATTATCTGAAAACACGCGCAGGCACGAATTAGAAGGAAATTTTGAAGAGATCAAATTCTAACGCACGAAATGAATATGAAAGAATTGAAGGAATTCCTAAAAGTTGCAGCCTCCTAATTATAGATGTGGCACGCTTCACACCGATAACTAGGACTCTACAGACACAACTTCATAGACTCCCTAGGACACCTGAACTCTGGGCTCTGATACAAAGTTTGTCACGCCCCGAACCTACACCCCGGATGTGGCTGGCACACGAAGACCATTGTTGGTTCCAAGTGAACCCTTGGCTTGGTTTACTTACTCAGCGAAAGACTATATTCATACTTATATTGATCAGACACTAAACTCACTTGAATAAGGAAAATACTAAGAATGCTTAAAATTCAAACATTCAACTTGGCCAAAATGGCAACTCAAGTCTTATCATAAGATGAAATGAAAAGACTAACGAACTAACATCTGACTGTCTATGATGCCTCTAAAACAATTGAGATAGATGTAGGGACACAGCCCCATGACATCCTAATAAACTAATAAAATCACTAAAAGCAACAAAATGAGTACTCCGAAAAGCAATCAGGCTCACCAACTAACTTTGGAATGCTCACTGGATCAACGATGCGCTGAATGTCAATCCTAGTTACCTATATCTGCATCATAATATGATGCAGGCTAACTAGCATCAGTACATTGATTGTACGAGTATCCGAGTTGCAATGCTAAATACAACACAGGCTTGAAAAGGATCTGAAAGAAACTAAAGAACTTACCTGGCTCAACTCAACATAACTGAACTCATTTCAATATAAAGTAGTTTAAAACAAGCGGAATATAAAGAAAAGATGTTTAAAACATGATGTCAACCCTGTGTGTATGCAAAGATATATATGACTCTCAAATGTATATAAAAATACAAATAACTATGTATATAAGAACACAATAACTTGTTTGGGAGTTTCTCTAACCGACAACCATCACGTCAGAGCTATTGTGATGATACATCGTTTTGCCTCATGCTTCCATGGCCGTCTTATACCTTGTTGGAGGTATAGAACCTGAACTACTAAGTGGATCCACTAGTCTATGCTAAAAACCACTAAAGGAATCATCTAGAAAGTATGACCCATTTCTATCCATGGTGGCTACACGGTTTATGGGGGTTGTGAGTTGTGTGAACTCTCCCCCATATCGGTGCTCAATACTACTCCCAAAAATATAATATAATATTAGCTCTTATGTTTAAAATCATACTTCTTCTGTGATTTGAGATTAGTGCTCAAAAACATAGCTCAAGGGCTATCTTGGAAATCAAATTTTCTTGCTTCATTTAGAAAGTGATTACTCTTTTCTGAAAACTAGCCCGAAGGCTCTTTGGAAATCGAGGTTTCCTTTACTGTTTAAATGTGAAAACATTTTAAACCCTTTGGGAATACATAGTCCCCATATACTTTTGAAGAAATGAACTTCAAGCTTTACTTTGTACTGAACTCAAAACTTAAGTCTTAAAACAAAGTTAAAACGTTTGCAAAAGACTTTTGGAAAACTTTAAGAACTTCTCTACATTTTGATTTTAACTGCTCTCGAATTGACTCTTAACTCCCCTTGAATTGAATTATGGATTCAAGGATTATGATTTGTGATAGGAAAGGTCTAATGATAATTAGGAATGATTTTAGATAGCTAAACATGAGAAAAGTCGCGAAATCATCATCTTGGAACAGGTCCGCGAAGTGGAGGTGTTTTAAATAATTACTCACGAAATTAAATTTTGAGACAAGGGAGTCCACGTCTTAACTGTGATGTGGAGAAACTTTTTCGTCACTGAGGGAGCAAGTCCGCGACGTGGACTTGCGTGCCAGATCACGCTCGACTTTTTCCTCTCCATTTTACAGCCTAAATTCGCCTAAACTCGAATATTTTTCTCAAATTTATTTTAGATTCCAATACCCACCATATGTACTCAAGAACCTAACTCAAAACAACTATATAATTCGACTCAAAGATCTCAGAAACTCCTCAATTCATCCCAATTCAAGAACAACATTCAAATTGAAGTATACATGTCAGGAACATCAACTTTCAAACTCTTTTAGGACAAATTTTGCTGAACTAAACATGCTTGGCGTGTGGGTGAACGAACCCAACGCTATGAAAGACTCACATACCTTGTAAGATCAATTCCTTGGCGAATCAACAACCAAAATCGACCGTTCCTGGCGAATTCTTACTTTTCCTCTTCTCCTTTCCCTTCTTTTCTCTTTACTCCAAGCCCTAGCGTATTTTCCAATTGACTAAACTGATCTCCTTCTGATTTGACCCTTAATTAATTCACTAAAACGAATTAAATTAATTGGTTAAGGAAAAGATCCATCTACCCTTCAAAAATCCGGATTAAACTTTCCTTAATCCCATAGCCCAACTTCCAAAGGGCATAACTTACCCATACAAACTTGGAATCGTGCAAACTTGGTGGTGTTGGAAAGATAATTCCAAGATATTTCCACCACATCTGGAACTACACCTAAATCATCCTGAGCTAGGAGTTATGGCCGTTTGAAGTTGACCAATACTCAACTTTTCCTAACTTAAACAAATTTCCAGATTTTCATTCTTTCCAAAAATGACTATTTCCAATTATTAGCTTCTTTCTAGTTATTTCAACTTGTGAGGTGTTACACTCGTTAACTTACAAAATATGCGTACTTGATTGATTGAAAACGTTCGGAGGCACTAAGAAAAGGAAAGGCATTGGAGAAGTAGCTTGCCTGACATCAGTTCTTCGATGGAGGTAGATTATGGTTTATTATATTCAATAGATAGACTCTTAATAGTGATTGATATGCATTGAATGATATTGTGAATTTCTTTACGTACTTGATTGTGTGGTTGTGTGGCTTGGTAGTGTGGTTTGTGATTGGTCTGAAATCCTGAGACCGTGAAATTTATAATCTGGAACCCTCTCTATCAAAGTGATGCCTTGAATAAATAAGTCTTGATGAAATATTGCTAATGAAGTGAAAAATGGTGATAATAAATGATAAATTAATGATATATTAGATCGAATGCCACGTTCTGGCATGATATTATTAGATCGGGTGTCACGTTCCGGCATGGTAACATTAAAGGAAAAGATATATAAACAACATAATGTACTCAATCTCAAAGAACTCAATTTCCAAAATCGCTTAGTTTGGAGGCATGAGTCCTCAAGTATACTCTTGATATTGTTGATGGATTACATACTTACTTAAATGTTGTTGTCAGTTGTTCATGTTGTTTGTTGCTTGCCACCGGCAAAGTGTCATGGTTGATTTTATACTATTTATTCATTGCATATTAGTTTATATTTTGGGTTGGCCGATGATACCTACTTAGTACATGTTCCTTGTACTGACCCCTACTTGTGTTTTCTTCATTTTGTTTTGTGGAGTGCAGCAAATGTACCATCGACCTCGACTCGCCCTCAACTCTAGTCAGTCTCCAGCACATCAGATTTTAGGGTGAGCTATTCCTTCTAGCACGTGCTGAATTCTCTTAGTCATGGCAGGATGTCCTTAAATTTTGGACATAGACCATCTTATTTACCTATTTTGGTGTCTTTAATGCTCTTAGACTTTGTATTTTGAGAACAAACGTCCTTTATGTGATGACTTTCAGGTTTTGGGGATGATATGTAATAAACTTTAGAGGTTTACTTGATTGGTTACTTTAATAAGTTTTGAGCTTCCGCATTATTATTGTTATTCATAGTTGAAAAATTGATATGATTTGAGGTTGAATTCGTTGGTTCGCTCACTTAGGAGGTTAAGTGTGGGTGCCACTCATGACTCATTTTGGGTCGTGACACAATATGATGTGTCCTTCCATGGATAATAAGAATAAGTATGAAATGACTATTCCATGGGATTTATGCTTAGCACCGAAAGGATATTAAGATGGAATCTCTCCCATTAGTAGAGGCCGAGTTTCTAGAAGCAATTTCCTTATCCCTTACCTGTGTTCCCCATAGTATGATTGTCTATATATTTAAGTTCAATTTTTAGGGGGGAATCTTGACCATATCTAAAATATGATTGTATTTGTATCATTCCAAAGATCTAGTAAAATATTATTATTATTTTATCTAAGCATGCTCAATCACATTTCTGGTATTGTGTAAGATATAGTTTTAAAATCACGCTTGTGATTATAGTTCTGTCACGTCTCGAGCCTACACCATACATGGCTGGCACTCGAGAACCATTGTTGGCCCCAAGAGAACCATTGGCCTGGCTAACTACTCAGCGGAAGACTTAACTCAACAGAGATAAACCTATATAATAAACTAGAATGTTATAAAGAAAACATTCTACTAGCTAATAAGGAAAACACGAGTCTTAAAACAAGCAACTGAAAGTTATAAGACTAAAGAACTAACAACGTCTAACTGTCTTTGAAGCCTCTAATAACAATGAGGGATGTCGGGACAAGACCCCCGATCATCCTAACAACTGAACTAGTAAAGCAATAAAAGGGATCCTCCGAAATGCAAGGAGGCTCACCAACAGACTCTGAGATGCTCGACTGGATCAACGAGGCACTGGATGCTGATCATGATTACCTATATTTGCATCATAATATGATGTACGCCAACTGGCATCAGTACATTGAATGTACGAGCATGCGAGGGGAATTCTAAAAGAAGACATAATCTTTAAAGGAACTGAAAGAACATATCTGGGCTCAACTCAGCTCAACTTAAATCATTTTAATATAAAACAATAATGTAAATGCAATATAAAGAAAATCTTTTAAAAACATGAATAACAACTCTGTGTATTTAGAAATACAATGATAACTTTGTATGTATGCAAAGATACAAATGAACTCTGGATGTATATAAAAATACAATTAACTCAATATATATAAGAATACAAAATATTGCTATGGGAGTTTCTCTAACCGATAACCATCACATAAGAGCTATTGTGATGATATATCATTTTGCTTCACACTGCTAGGGCCGTCCTATACCTTGCCGAGGGTATAGAACCTGACTACTAAGTGGATCCACTAGTCTATGCTAAAAAGCACTAAGGCATCATCTAAAAAGTATGACATTTTTCTATCCATGATGTCTACATGGTTTATGGGGGCTGGGAGTTATTTGAACTACCCCCCATATCGGTGCTCAATACTACTCCCAAAATATACTAGCTCTTTATGTTTAAAAACATAACTTCTTTATGTGGTTTGAGATAATTGCTCAAAAACTTAGCTCAAAGGCTCTCTTG
>JAJONQ010025822.1:0-32900 GCA_036250385.1 Solanum microdontum | reverse complement strand
CAAAGCACTGGAGTCATCATTAAACCATTTAGATTCTTAAATTTATGGACAAAACATGAAGCTTTCAATGACATGGTCAAAGAATATTGGGTACCACATGTTGATGTGGCAGGGAATCCCATGATAGTTTTCCAGAAAGTTGCTACTTTGGAGGAAATAATTCAAGCTCAGGAAGCTTAATTTGAATAGGCACCTATTTAGACAAACGGAAAGTCTTCACAAGTCTCAAATAGATCTTGTCAAATACATATGCCTTGAAGAGGAGTACTGGAGACAAAACGCAAGAATCAAGTGGTTAAAGCATTGATAAAGAAATACAAAAATTTTCATATATATGTAAATGAAAGAAGAAAGAGATTACAACTTCATAGAATCAAGGATTAGAGTGTGGAATTGATAGAAAAAAAGCATGGACTAACTAATGAAGCAATTTTATAATTCCATACGCAGTAAAGGACTTTTTTCCTAAAATTTTTAAATCTGGTAACAAGTTCATGAGAAAATAACAATTGGACAAAATAAAGCTTTAAAGATAATTCCAGGAGAAGAAGAAATCAAGAAAGCAATTTTTGTATGAAAAAGAGAGATTGCAAGCGGCCCTGATGGCTTTACATGAGTTTTATACCAGACTTGTTGGGATATCATAAAGTATAACAATATTGTTGTGGTCCAAGCTTTTTTTTGGGGGGGGGGGTCTCACTCTACCAAAATTTGTGACTCCCACAAATCTGATGTTATTACCCAAAAAGGACCAAGTCAACACTTTCTCAGATGTTAGGCCTAACAGTATCAGCAACTTCATCAACAAAGTGATATTTAGAGTACTAAATGAAATGTTAGTTAATCTACTTTCCCAAATAATCTCCAAATACTAGTCTGGTTTTTATAAAGGAAGGAGTTGTGTAGAATGTATTATTGGTTCATGAAATTATCAGGGACATTAGAATTAGAACTAAAATGACTAAAGTGGTGATTAATCAGGATATGACAAAGGCCCATGATAGATTATCCTCGTTATTTATTCCAAAAGTTCTAAGTAAGTTTGTTTTTTTGTGAAGAAGTAATTGATATGGTGTATAGACTTTCAACATACAATTGGTATTCAGCTCTCCTAAATAGGCCAAGTTCAACGTTTATTCAGATCAACAAAGGGGGTTCAACATGGGACCCACTCTCTCCTAGTCTTTATATTATAGTTGCTAAAGTACTTTGAAGAAGTCAACATGCCCTAAATGATAATAATGATTTCAAAAAGTTTGGAGTTCATAAGTGGAATCCTAAAATCAATCATTTAGCATATGAAGGTAACACTATTTTATTGATATCAGCAGACAAAAATATCTATGAATCTTATGATAAAAGTGTTAAAGGATTATGAGAATGCTTCTGGTCAATTGATAAACTTAGAAAAGAGTGATTATAATGTCCATGAAAAGGCCCCAACACGTGTCATATCTTTCATTAAAGCATTCAGGGGCCATTTTCTTTCACATATCTTAATTGTCCTATCTTCTATGGAAGGAACAAGATTTTTTATTATGAAATCATCATGAAAAATGTGGTTAACAAAATTCAAAATTGGAAGGATAAACTATTATCATATGATGGAAGAGTTGTTTTGATCAGTCATGGGCTCCAACGTAAAACCCCTCAAAAGGAGTAATACGATATTTACATAAAATTTTTGCTAGAATTTCTTGAATAATAACTCAAATAAGAAAAGTAAACATTGGTTTAAATGAGATTCCTCTAGTTACCTAAGGATAAAGGGAGTGTAGGATTCTGATTTCTTTTTGATGTGTCAGATGCTTTGTTCTACAAGCTATGGTGGAATCTAAGAAGTAAACCTTCTTTGTGGGGATCCTTTATGGCTAACAAATATTATAATAAATTGCACCCCGTCATAGCCAAGTGCAGAGGATCATCAACTATATGGAAGAAGATGATAGTCGTCAGGGACTTAGTGGAGCATCACATTTGGTGGCAAATTGGGAAAGGAAATGCTAGCTTTTGGTTTTATAATACAACTCTAGGTGCTCTATACCACTTCATACCAGATCCAATATAAGAAGAGGTAAAGGTCATATATTTTTCTAATGATAAAGGTTGGGATCTTGATAAGTCAAGGGAGCATCTCCTAGAGGAATATGTGCAACATGTCATAAAGACAATATCTCATCTTGATGAAAACAAAAGCCTTGACCAGAGAAAATGGATATTGAAACCAATGGAAAATTCTCAATCAAAAGTTCTTGGAATTATGTAAGGCAAAAGGAGGAGCAAAAAAATATTTCTCATATATCCACGGCAAAAAAGTACCTTTTAAAGTATCTTTGTTTTTGTGGAGAGTTTGAATATTTGGAGTGCCAGTGGATGAGATTGTACCAAGAATGGTCTAGTGTCCAAATGTTGGTGTTTTCAAGCACCAAATCCGGAGACACTTTCACATTTATTTCTAACCTCCACCACAGTTTCAAAGTTGAGGAGGTTGTTTGCTAATTTTGCAGGAATTCAGTTGGAGGGTCTATAGTTATCACAGACCATTATAAAATGTTTGACAACACCTTGTTTCCAAAAAATGAAACCCATTTATTCAATAGTACCAACTTTAATTATAGGGCATCTATGGAAGTGGAGGAACAATCTTAAAAATGGATTAAGGGTCTCCTACAATCGTCTGGTTCTCAAAGTTAACATGGAACTATGGTGACTGGTGAAGATTCAATATCCTAGACTCCATCATTACCTGAGTGGATGGTCAGGGATTATTAACATCCTGGAGAATTATAAGCCAAAGCTACTTTGTGTGGGAGTAAAGTGGCAACCACCAGAGAAAGAAATCCTAATATGCACTACATCTGGAGCATCAAGAGGCAATTCAAGCAAGAGTTCATATGGAGTTTGTTTGAGAGACTACAAGAGTGACCTGATATATGCACAACGGGAAGAGATTAAAGAATCATAAATATTGTGGCTGAGGAGTGACCATTAAAAAAACCTTTTTTTCTTTGCACTGTGATGAACCACAATAGAGTCTGCACTGAAACTGACTCATTGATTATGGTTAAGATATTAGCTGGAATCCGGAAAATACCATGGAATTTAGGAATTTTAGTGGAATACACGAAGGTTTTTGCTTAATTATTTGAGGTGCAACTACAACGTGTGTGCTGAGAAGAGATTTATTTAGCAGATTTCTTTACAAACCTTGCGTTTAAGCATGAAAACAAGTTCAAATTTTCTATATTTTTTTGATCTACCTACACATGCTAAGAAAATTCTAAATTTTGACCAACATAAATTTGCTACACTAAGGATTCACAATAAAGAAATAAAGCACAATAGCAACAAAGAAAAAATTAAAGCATTTATCATTTGTAACACCTCGGTCTTAGAAAGAGCTAAATTTAGAAAGAACTAAACTAGAAAGAGATAAATTACGATTGGTACAAGTTACTCTTAAATTGTGAGTTTTGGGTCAACTTCAAACGAGCATAACTTTCAGCACAAGATGAATTAGAGGGCCCATCGGTATCAAATTGAAAGTCGTTAGTCCTCTTTCCAAAACCACCGAGTTTGCTAAATTTTGAGTTCCAGTGAAGGAGATATGGTCGTTTGAGTACAACCTGTCTAGTTAAGTTTATTTATCCGGTTTAATGAGGGGTATTTTGGTTTTTTCGTTACCCCACTAGTCTAACACGTTTTGCCCACCTAATTTGAGGGGTCTAATCAGATCAAGTCAAATTTTATTCATTCTAAACCGTTCAACAAAATTAGGGCAAAGTTCAAAAGGAGAAAAGAGGAATTTTCAAGAAGTTCTTCAAGAATATAAGGACTGTTGCCAAGAAGTTCTTCGAGGTATGTAGGTTTTCATAGTGTTGAGTTTGTTTACCCATACACTAATCATGAGTTTCAAATTTTGAATTAATTTATGAGATTGAGTATATTGAGAATCTCGTTGAGTTCTTTGAGGTTTTGTGCTTCATTCTTTAATAATGGAGTTTTGTTGAGTTATTGAGGTATGGGTTTTGTGAATGAGTGATGTTCTTGATGTAATTAGAGTGGGTTTTCGATTAATTATGTTGGTCTTATGAATCTAAGGCAGTTTGGAAGAAATCAATTGATTCGAGGTGAATTAGGACCAAAAATCGGCAAGAAAAATTTGTCAAAAGATTCTGGATTAAGGCTGGGGCAGAGCGCACCTGTAGCGCCAGAGGGGATGGTGCCCTACGCCTGCACTCTTCCTTAAACCATCCTATAAGAACTGAGGGATGGCGCGGTGCGTTACTGACACGCTAGGGGAGTCATGCTCCTTCAACCTCTGTTCTTTGTTTCGTAGACGTTCCCTTAAATTGTGTTTTCGCTCTCTTCTTGTTACTAACTATTTATGTCTTTATTAATCATTGATAGATCCTACATATAGTCAACTCTTAAATCTTCATTTCAAATCAAAGTAAAGATTTAGAGTCAGGTTCGACAAAGTCCCTTCCAGAAGTCTTCTACATTTATTTATAAATTGTTTTAAGACTTGAGTAAATAAGTGTGAGAAGAAGGAGAGTTGAGCTTTATTTTTTCATAAAAAGGAACATAAGGGAACTAAGTATTCCCAAGTGTAAACATTTTAACATTTAAAGTGAGCGGAAACCTTGATTCTAAACGATTTCATGAGAAGTTTTGAGCAATTATCTCAAATTGAGGAGGAGTTATATTTTTAAACATATGATCAAGAGTTATATATTATTGGGAGTAGTACTGAACACCGATATAGGGATGAATTGAGACAACTCAAAATCCTCATAAACCATGTGTGCCTACATGGTTAAAGGATCATACTTTTTAGATAATTCATTATTGCTTTTAAGCATAGCTTAGTAGATCTAGTTAGTTGAGGATGTCCTATACTCCAGCAAGGTATAGGACAGTTCTGGTAGCGTGGGTGAGACATTGTATCATCACATAGCCCATAGTGCTGGTTGTCGGTAAGCGAATCTCCCAAATAAGAGTAAAGAGTTTGTTATTGTATTTTTTTATATACATTGAGTTATAATTTACTGTTTTAAAATCTATATATATATATATATATATATATATTGCATATTTATTGTTGCTTTCATATTGAGTTAAGTTTAGTATTCTTGAGTTGAGTTTAGACGAGGTGAGTATGTTTTCTATTATCAGTTCAAGTTTATGCTTATGTTTCACAGTTCCCCTTACATGCTCGTACATTCAATGTATTGATTCCATTTGTGATGTTTAAAAGACTTGAGTTGAATAAATATGTTATTATGTATTTCCAAGTATACTGAGTTAAACTATTTTCATTAATGGTATCTTTATGAGTTGAGTTTACATTTGATATTTCTATTTCACTTAAGTAAGTCTTACATTGAGTAATGAAGCAGGCCAAGGGTTCTCTTCGGGACTAGCAATGGCTCTCCTGTGTCGGCCACGTCCAGGGTGTAGGATTGGGGCGTGACAAATGTTGTATCAGAGCACATAGTTCAAGAGTCCTAGGGTGTCTATGAAGCCATGTCTGTATAGTCCTGGTTATTGGTGTGAAGTGTTCCATATCTATAATTAGGAGGCAACAACATTTAGGAAATATTGCACTTCTTTTATACTATTTTTGTGCAATAGAGTTCAATTGTATAAAAGTTTTCTTCTAATTCATGCTTGTACGTATCTTTCAGATCACGCCTCCATAAAGAGTTGTTCGAGGTATTCTTGCCAGGAGAAATATTGATCCTTACGATCAAGGTGAACCCAATGCACCTGAAGTGCAACCCCAAGGAGAGGTCACTAATGTTGAGTTCCGGGATGCTATCCAGATGTTGAGTAAAGTAGTGACCAACCAAGTTGGTTAAAAATGAGTAATTCATCAAGATGTCACTAATACATCTAGGATCCTTGAGTTCCTGAGGATGAGTCATTCATAATTCATATGGTCAAATGTCACTGTGGATCCGGAGAACATAATGGAGGAGCTGTAGAAGGTGTTTGAGGTTATGCATGTTAATGATGTTAAGAGAGTGGAGTTAGATGCATACCAACTCAAGGGTGTGGCTAGGATTTGGTACGACCAATGGAAGAAGAGCAAGACTGAAGGGGCACCAATTGTGAGTTCATTGTGCTTGAAGGTGCATTCATGCGGCGTTTCTTTCCACGTGAGCTGAGAGAGAAAATGGTAAGAGAAATTTCTCACTCTTAAGCAGGAGTCCAGGAGTGTGCATGAGTACAACCTCAAGTTCACTCAACTATCCCGTTATGCTCCGGAGATAGTTACTGATATAAGGAGTAGGATGAGTCTATTCGTGTCTTGACTGTCCCGACTGTCAAGAAAAGAGGGTAAGGCTGCTATATTGATATGAGACATTGACATAGCAGGGCTTATGATCCATGTGTAGCAAATTGAGGAAGACAAGTTGAAAGATAGGGAAGAGTTCCGCAACAAGAAGGCAAAGACAACAGGTAATGAGTCCGGACAGCAGAAGGCTGGAAATGTGAACAAGTCATCTTTTCAACAAAGGCAAACTGGATCTAATCCGTCATCTACTGGTGCACCTGCACCAAAGAGTAGAGGGGAGTTCAGGAATCAAAATTTGCAGAACTTCAAATCTTGACCTACTCAATCTCGGGGTAGTGTGGCACAAGGGGACAATTGGACTCCTACATGTGGTAAGTGTGGTTGAAACCACCCATGAGCGTGTCATGATGGCTCCACTGGTTGTTTCAGGTGTGGTTAGACAACTCACTTCATGAGAGAGTGCCCTGAGAACAATCAAGGTAATGGTAATAGGGGCAATAAAGCCTAATCTTCTTCGGCGGCTCAGATAGGCAGAACTACACCTAGAGGAGCTACTTCAGGGATAGGTGGATGAGCAACCAATCTATATTCTATCACATATAGCCAAGAGCAGGAAAGTTCCCCAGACGTTGTCATTGGTATGATCAATGTGCTTACCTATGATATATATTCTTTGCTTGATCTAGGTGTGAGTCTATGTTTTGTGACTCCATATATTTCTATGAGGTTTGATATCCTTCCCAAGCGACTTTTTGATCCCTTTAGTGTTTCCTCACCTGTTAGTAAGTCTATTCTAGCTGAGAGAGTTTATCGTGATTGTACCATCTCTGTCAATCACAAGCATACCATGGCTGACTTAGTTGAGTTAGACATGGTAACTTTGACATCATTCTAGGTATGGACTGGATTTATGCTTGTTATGCCTCAGCTGATTGTAGAACTCGAGTAGTTAAATTCTAGTTTCCTAATGAGCCTGTTATAGAGTGGAGGAGTAGTTCAGCATTTCCTAAGGGTCGTTTTATTTCATACCTTAATATCAGGATATTAGTTTCCAACGGGTGCATCTATCAATTAGTCCGAGCTAATGACTCAAGTGCTGAGACACCGTCTATTCAGTCAGTTCTAGTAGTGAGTGAATTTCTAGAGGTCTTTCAGGAAGATCTTGCCGGAGTCCATCCTGAGAGAGAAACAAATTTCGACATAGATAATCTTCCTGATACTCGACATAACTCCATTCCGCCGTATAAAATAAATCCAGGTGAATTAAAAGAGTTTAAAGAGTAGTTGGAAGATCTTTTTGATAAAGGTTTTATTCGACCTAGTGTCTCAGCTTGGGGAACTCCGGTCTTATTTGTGAGGAAGAAAAATGGTCCTCTTAGGATATATATTGATTACCTCCAATTGAACAAGGTTACCATAAACAACAAGTATCCCCTTTCGAGAATTGATGATCTTTTTGATCAACTTCAGGGTGCCACTTACTTTTCTAAGATATACCTTATATCCCTTCTATCATAAGATGAGAGTAAGGGAAAGTGACATCCCAAAGATAACATTCAGGACTCGTTATGGTCACTATAAATTTCTTGTTATGTCTTTTTGTTTGACTAATGCTCCTGCAGTGTTCTTGGACATTATGAACCGAGTGTTTAATCCATATCTTCACAAGTTTGTTATCGTGTTTATTGATGACATTCTGATATATTCGATGAATGAGGAGGAACATGTTAGTCATCTCAGAGTAGTTCTCCAAATTCTCAAAGATAAAGAGTTGTATGCCAAATTTTCTAAGTCTGAGTTTTGGCTTGAGTCTATGGTGTTCTCAGGATATATTGTATCTGGAGACGGGATACAAATTGACACTCAAAAGATTGAGGTAGTGCAAAACTGGCCCAGACCGACATCTCAAACTAATATAAGGAGCTTCTTGGGAATGGCTGGTTATAGAAGGTTTGTCAAGGGTTTCTCATCTATTTCATCCCCGTTGACAAAGTTGATGCAGAATACAATAAAGTTTCAATGGTCTAAAGCTTGTGAGAAAAACTTCCAGGAATTGAAAACCTGGTTAACTACCGCCTTAGTATTGACCCTACTAGAGGGTACATAAGGCTTTGTTGTGTACATTGATGCATCTAGAGTTCGACTTGGTTGTGTATTGATGCAGAATGGCAAAGTTATAGCTTATGCATCCAGACAACTTAACATTCATGAGAAGAACTACCCGACTCATGATCTCGAGTTGGCTCATGTAGTATTTGGTTTGAAAATATGGTGTCACTATCTATATAGTGTTCATGTAGAAGTGTTCACTGATCACAAGAGTGTTCATTATGTTTTCAGTTAGAAATAGCTTATTCTCATACATAGGAGGTGGTTCGAGTTACTCAAGGATTATGACATGAGTATTCTGTATCACCCAGGTAAGGCTAATATTGGTTCTAATGCTTTGAGTAGGTTATATTTGGGTAGTACCACCCATGTTGAGGAAGGCAAGAAAGAATTAGCTAAAGATGTGCATAGACTTGCACAATTGGGAGTCCGGTTGCTGGATTCCAATGAAGGGTGAGTAGTTGCTATGAATAAAGTTGAATCATCACTAGTGTCTTAAGTGAAAGAAAAACAAGACCAAGATCCTGTTTTGCTTGAATTAAAGGAAAATGTTGATAAGCAAAAAGTGATTACTTTTGAACAAGGGAGAGATGGTGTGTTGAGATATCAAGGTAGATTTTGTGTACCAAGGATGGATGAACTCCAAGGGAGGATCATGGATGAAGCTCATAGTTCTAGATATTCAATCCACCCCAGTTCCACAAAGATGTATCGTGAATTAAGGTAAGTCTATTAGTGGAGTAGTATGAAGAGGTGTATTGCAGAGTTCGTTGCTAAATGCCCAAATTGCCAACAAGTCAAGGTAGAAAACCAAAGGCCCGGTTGTATGGCTTAGAACATAGATCTTCTGGAATGGAAGTGGGTGATGATCAATATGGATTTCAGTATTGGGTTGTTGCGGTCTCGCGGTCAACATGATTAGATTTGGGTGATTGTATATCCGATGACTAAATCAGCCCATTTCTTACCGGTAAAGACTACCTATTCAGCAGAAGATTATGCCTGATTATATATTCAAGAGATAGTCAGACTTCATAGAGTTCCCATGTCTATCATTTCATATTGAGGTGCACAATTCACCACATAATTTTGGAAGTCCTTCCAGAAAGGTTTGGGTTCAAAGGTGAACCTTAGTACGACTTTCCATCCTCAGGCTGATGGTAAAATAGAGCGTACAATTCATACCTTAGAGAATATGTTGAGGGCTTGTGTGATCAATTTCAAAGGTAATTGGAATGATCACTTACCTCTCATAGAGTTTGCTTACAACAATAACTATCACTCTAGTATCTAGATGGTTCCTTATGAGGTTTTTATGGGCGAAGATTTACATATCCTATTGGATGGTTTGAGGTTGGTGAAGCTTCGCTGATAGGACCAGACTTGGTTCATCAAGCTATGAAGAAAGAAAAGAATAATCATGAAATGTTTAAAATAGCGCAACGTCATCAGAAATCCTATATAGATATTAGGAGAAGAGACTTGGAGTTTGAGATTGATGAATGGGTTTACTTGATAATTTCACCCATGAAGGGTATGATGAGATTTTGTAAGAAGGGGAAGCTCAGTCCCTGCTATATTGGTCTTTACAAGATATCCAAGAGGATTGGCAATGTAGCTTATTAGTTGGAGCTACCGACAAAGCTAGCAAAAGTTCATTCAGTATTCCACATTTCTATGTTAAAGAAGTGTATGGGTGATTCTTCACTTATTATACCTACTGATAATATAGGTATTAAGGAAATCCTATCTTATGAGGAGATACCTGTTCAGATTCTTGATCGTCAGGTTCACATGTTGAGAACCAAAGAGGTTGCATCAGTCAAGGTCTTTTGGAGGAATCAGTTTGTTGAGAAAGTTACTTGGGAGGCTGACGAGGATATGAAGAAGAAATACCACATCTCTTTGTTTTCGGAAAGATTCTAAACTAAGGTATTAACTCTTTTCTTAGTATTCTTTAAGTTGATATGCTATGTTATTTAAATTGCATGTTGGATGTTTGAGTTGAGCGTTAGATTTTTCCACCCTCAGTTTTATTTAGAGTGATCTGATTTGAGAACAAATGTTCCCACAGGGGAGATATTGTAAAACCTCGGTCTTAGAAAGAGCTAAATTTAGAAAGAACTAAATTAAAAAGAGCTAAACTAGAAAGAGCTAAATTGAGATTGGTACAAAATACTCTTAAATTGTAAGTTTTGGGTAAACTTCAAACGACCATAACTTTAAGCACAAGATGACTTAGAGGGATCATCAGGTATCAAATCGAAGGTCGTTGAGTCCTATTTTCAATGCCACCAAGGTTGCTAATTTCTGAGTTCGGATGAAGGAGATATGGTCATTTGAGTATAGCTTGTCTAGTCAAGGTAATTCATCCATTTTAAGGAGGTTTAGTTTGGTCTTTTCCTTACCTCACTAACATAACACGTTTTACCCACCTAAGTTGAGGGGTCTAGTCAGATCAAGTCAAATTTTATTCTTTCTAAAGCATTCGAGAAAGTTATGGCAATGTTCAGAAGGAGAAATGAGGAGGTTTAAAGAAGTTCTTTAAGAATTTGAGGATTTTCGCCAAGAACATAGTTCTTTCAAGGTATGTGAGTTTTCATAGTATTGGGTTTTTTCACCCTCACACCAATCATGAGTTTCCAATTTCGAATTCATCCAAGAGATTGAGTATATTGAGATTCTTGTTGAGTTCTTTGAGGTTTTTTGCTACATTCTTTAATAATGGAGTTTTGTTGAGTTCTTGAGGTGAGAATTTTGCGAATGAGTGATGTTCTTTATGTGATTCGAGTGGGATTTAGATTAATTATGTTGGGTTTATTAATCAAAGGGATTTTGGATGAAATAAATCGATTCGAGGTGAATTGGGCAAAAAAGCGTGAAGAAAAATTCGTCAAAAGTTTCTAGGTTAAGGCTAGAGTGGCGCGCCCCCGTAGCGCTAGAGGGGCTGCCGCCCTATTCCTATAGTGCGTCCTAAACAAGCCTTAAGAAACTAAGAGCTGGCGCGGCGCACCACTGATACGCCAGGGGCATCAGGCCCCTTCCGCTTGTGTTCTTCGTCCTGTATGTGTTCCTTTAAATTGTGTCTTTGCTCTCTTCTAATTACTAACTATTTATGTCTTCATTAATCATTGAGAGATCCTACATATCCAAATCATAATTCTTAAATCTTCATTTCAAATTAAAGTAAAGATTTAGAGGAAAGTTCTAGAAAGTCTTTTTGAGAAGTCTTCTACAATTATTTATAACTTGTTTTAATACTTGAGTTATTGAGGAGAGACGAGTTTCATTTTTTCAAAAAAGGAGTACAAGGGAACTAAGTATTCCCAACTGTAAACATCCTTACATTGAAAATGAGAGGAATCATTGATTGTAAACGAGTTCATGAGGAGCTTTGAGTATTATCTCTTTTAAGAAAACCTTTTAGCAATTATCTCAAATTGAGGAGAAATTATTTTTTTAAACATATAAGCATGAGTTTTATATTATTGGGAGTAGTATTGAGCACCGATATTGGAATGAGTTCACCCAACTCAAAATCCTCATAAACCAAGTATACCAACATGGGTAATGGATAATACTTTTTAGATGATTCCGTATTGCTTTTAAGCATTAATTGAAGATGTCCTATACTCCGGCAATGTATAGAACAGTTCTTGCAGTGTGGGTGAGACGTTGTATCATCACATAGCTCATAGTGATGATTATCAGTTAGAGAATCTACCAAATAAGAGTAAAGAGTTTATTATTGTATTTTTATATACAATGCGTTATTATCTATTGTTTTAAGAGCTTTATATGTATTGCATCTTTACTGTTACTTTCATATTGAGTTAGGTTGAGTATTGTTGAGTTGAGTATTTTTAAGTTGAGTTGAGTTGAGTTAAGATGAGGTGAGTATGTTTCCTTTTATGAGTTCAATCTTATGTTTATGTTTCAGAGTTCCCCTTACATGCTTGTACATTCAATGTACTGACGTTATTTGGTCTGCATCTTTTCGTGATGCAGTTACAGGTATTAAGGGTCATCAACAGGCGTTCCATGAATACCACTTCCGATCCTAGTTAGCTTTGGTGAGCCTCATTGCTTCCGGAGGGTCCACGTTTAGTTTTCAGTCTTATTAAGATTTTGTGGGTATTGTCCCGATATCTATCATAGTTATTAGAGGCTTCATAGACAGTAGTAGTTGAGGCGTCTTTTTGCATCTTCTCTGTGATGTTTAAAAGACTTGATTTGGACAATTATGTTATTAAGTATTTCAGAGTATATTTAGTTAAACTATTTTCATTAATGGTATCTTTATGAGTTGAGTTTGCATTTGAGATGTCTATTTCACTTGAGTAAGTCTTCCACTGAGTAATGAGCAAGGCCAAGGGTTCGCTTGGTGTCCAACAATGATTCTCGAATGCCGGCCATGTCCAGGGTGTAGTCTTGGGGCGTGACATCATTGGTGTTGGAAGATAATATCATACCTGACTTTTCTAAGCAAGCCACAAGGATTTATAGAGGTGGCTCATCTTCTTATATGTGGCAGAGGCAAAATGAAATTCAATTCAAGAGGATCCACACCACATGCTAATGCTTTGGCAATACAAACAATTCAGAAAGCTAGAGATAAAGAAAGAAGTGGTAATTTGCACAGGAAATATGCTCACCAGAAAGCACATATAGGGTTTACCGCACATATCTTTTTTGAGCCGAACAACTTCATATCAATACATGTGTAGCTCTTGGAGCACAACTTTACATCTAGATTAAGGGACACCAGAACTACAAGCACAAGGGAGAAATTTCATTTACAAATATTTTGGACATAATTACTTGCTATAGCTCTCAACTACGAAATTTAGATCTAAAAGAAGAAGGTAATTAAATAGTTGATAGCTATGAAATTCAAATCTAAAAGAGGAAGGTGAGATAATTGTTGATAAAAAGAAAGTGCAGTAACTTATCAGCTTCCATGGCGACGCTGGTGTCGGAGCTGAAGTGGCGAGCAAAGAAGACCAAGGGTTTTCATATCTGGAAGCTTCGACCAAATGCACTTTTTCTCTAATTATTTATTTGGTTTGTTTTATGTCTTTTGTGTTTTTGGATTTTGATGGTCCAACTTGGACCATTCAAATTGTTTTTGTTTATAAACATTGCTGCTTAAGTATATAAAAAGGCTCATGTGGCCAAATTATTTAAAAAATGAAATATATTTGTCAAATAACACTCCCTGTTAATTTTTTATTAGGGGTTGGGCCAAACGTTATCATGACAACTAAAAAGTAATTGAGGGAATATTTCTTTGCAAGATTTTCTAATATCGTTTGAGATTATGCATTTTTTATTTATTTAAAAGCTAATTAATATGTTTATTTAGTCGTTGCTTTATTATGATGATATTATACTAGTGTGTTGTTATTCACAAAAATTTAGACTTTAGATTAAAAAAAAGAGAGATATTAATTAACTTAGAATCAAAATACATGTTAATTAAAACAACAGGCATATTTTTCCATAAAATTTATGACTTCTATGATTCTAACCTAAATATATTATTTCTTAAATTTCACTTTTTTTGTGTCTAAGCTAACACCTTGTTTTGGTGGTTATTACCCGTTGTATTGTATTGTATTGTTACTTTAAATATATATTTTTTACTTAAATTCTATTGTATTGTATCGTTTAAATCCATCATTAGGTAACGACGAAAAGATCAATTTTATGTAACTACCAATTTGGTGTGATCACATCATTACTTTAATAGTTTCTTCTCATTTTGTGTTTATTTATTAATTAATAATTATATTTCATCCTTTACCCTACATTTTCATAGTAGCTCTACCCCTTGCCCTACTTTTCTTGTAAGTTTATCATTCAAATAATTGATGTGTGTCATTATATCATGACAGAGAATGATACAATCTATCCAAACATTGAATCCATTAAAACAATATACATAGTATGATACAATATAATACAATATGATATATTATGAAACAATATATAACAATTATCCAAACAAAGTGTAGGAGTGGCAGGTGGAACAGGACGTTCCGGTCTGATCCAATTCTGGCCTTATTTGCATCCTGATTGTCCCGATCTTGAGGTTCAGGTGGAAAAAGGGATCGAGTCGGTAGTGAGATACGGACTAGAATGAAATTCATGGATTGTTCCGATCCGATTGACATGATCAGCCAACCAAAACTATAAAATAAAAAAAAAAATAAAGTCGTTTGGGGACCGTTGACAACGGCTAGTGGACATCCCAACGACTCTCTATATTATAGTATTAGATTTATTATAGATATATATGGGTTAATTTTAATTTTATTTTAAATTTGTTCCTTGTTGAGTGATATATATTGTAAGTGTTTATTTGCATGCATTTTGTTGTACTTATTTTTAAATCCAAGTCTCTCTTTTAATTAATACTGGTATTTATTTTTCCGTAATATTAATGGGGTACATAAATTTATCTTCTATGGCGTTCAGTGAAGAGTTATTGGAGTTTCAAGAAGAAAAAATGTTAAAACATATAATACATAACTTTATTGAGTAACAAAAACTTAATGATTTGAAAGAAGAGCTATGAAAACATGAAACACTTCATGAAAGTGAGGAGACAAGGCTAGAGCTTGAGAAAGAGAGAGAGAGATGAAGTTCAAAGTGATTATTGAAGCATGGAAAAGTAATGGTGAAAAGGAGAAAACGTTGTGATTGATCGAAGACCAAAAGAGAGAAAACGAACAACTTTATAAGAGAATACTAGAGCTCAAAACAAAAAGAATTGCTCAAAATCAATCATTAAATTTGGAGATTAAGCTTTTGAAAGGTGTGATGAGAGAATATCATGACAAGTAGTGTGACATGAATTTTTTTGTACCATGACATATCTTAAGGTTGTCTTTAAAGATTTTTGTTATCCTCTTTTAAGCTTGTTTTTTTATTTCATTGCAAGATTTTCTAATATCGTTTGAGATGAGGCATGTTTTTTCTTGATTTATAAATAGAGAAATGATTAAAAATACCCTCAAACTATTCAAAAATGTTTAAATATACCCCTCATTCATCAATTAGGCTAAAACTATCCTTCAATCCACCTTTTGACCTATTTTTACACTTAAACTTAACAGATATTTTAATTTAGTCAGAAGTTTTCAACCATGATGATGTGATTATGCAAAATTATTGTATCTTTTTTTTTTTTTTCTGTTTAAACTTTTGGGAAATAATAAATATAAAGATTATGTGATAATTAGTAAAATTGAGCAGTGTCCATATATCTATGAACCATAGGCGATTAACATTTCCAATTTTTACCAAAAAATATTTAACATGGAAGAAGCTATAACCATATATATATATATATATATATATATACACAGAGAGAGTTACTTTTTCCGATCTAGAACAAAGGGCATGCAACCCCTACCAAGTAAATAATAAATTAAAGTTTATTAAATGCTGAAAAGATGGACAAAGAAACTAGGAGGAATCCATGGCAGCTCGAAAGAAATAGCTCACCCTTGAATTTGGATGTCGCTGGTCTCATAAGTGAGGTCTTGTAATATCCGCTTGAATATGCCCTGTATTTAACAAGGAAAGAGCTTGTGCATGATTACTATACAATCACAATATACTAGTATGATCATACGGTTGTTAGTTTCAAGACATGCATATGAACATGCAACCAAAATACAATAATACAATCCAACACATATATCAACAAGTCACAAAGTTATAGAATCTTAGTCGTAAATCTTGACTTAATGAACACATAAACCATGTCCAACATGATCACAATAACACATAATGATTCTCTCATGGAATCGACACCCAAACTATTAGTGTACTGGTGTGGTACTCAAGTAAATCATTATTAGTGTACCGGCGTGGTACATGAGTCAACCATCAATCACAAACTACATGCCCAATCGCAATCACAATGAACAACCATGCTTGCAGCCTTAAGTAAATTAAACATGTCCATTGCACGAGATTTATTATCATTGTATCATTTCATGTTCACCCCCTATGGATTTTCCGCATTCGTTGCACAAGTAATACTATGAAGCAGTTAACATGCAAACTCCACATACATTGAAAATAAACAATCATCACCTACCTCGAATCAAGCCGTGAAAACTCTAAAGAACTCGACTTTTCTCCCTTTTTAGTGCTTTGGCCTTTTCTTGGTCAAAAACAATAATAAACACAACAATCAATGACAAATGACCTAATAACACCATTGTAGTTTATTTCATGAACTTATATTTGTTGAGTAAGTCTTCCTCTGAGAGTTAAGCCAGGCCAAGGGTTTGCTTGGGGCAAATAATGGTTCTCGAGTAGTACTCCCACCAAGGGTGTAGGCTGGGGCATGACAAAACCAATGGATTATCAATTCTTATGCAACTCATTATGTCACAACAAAGCCGAACGATCTTGAAGCACACAATAGTTCAGAAAGCATAACTATGGGCGATGGTAATAGAATTTAAATCACTCATCATGGATCGACTAAATTTGTTGCATCAGATAATGCTCTTAGACTAATATATACTTTGTGTGCACCTGCTATCAAACAAAATATTCATTCTGTATCAAAATTTTGTCACGATATTCAGACCTCCATTGATTTTCCCATTTTATTTCTTTGTGAAGGACTTGAAAATGCGGGCTCCACTGGTATCCGATCGGAATAGGAACATAGTCTATGAATGGCCCAATTTCACAGCTACTAAACCAACTATTCAAGTGTCCACTACAATAGTACCTCGCAATGTTTGGCACAGTCGCCTTGGCCATCCCCATTCAAGAACATTGAACTTTGTTTTGAATAAATATTCTCTCCTAGGTTTATCATCTACCATCTTTACTTTTTGTAATTATTGTTGTTCAAATAAAGCTCAGTGTTTTCCATTCAACTGTTTATCTCTTGTTAGTACTACTTCGCTGCAAATACTCTTTAGTGACTAGTGGGGTCCTTCACCGGACCTTTCCGTTGATAAAAATGATATTATTGTGTTTTTATTAATCGCTACACCAAATATATTTGGTTGTACACTCTTAAAAACAAACATGAGGTTTGAGACATATTTTCCAAGTTTCATCCCTTAATGGAAAAACAATTTAAAAGGAACATTGTCTTTTTGTACACTGATGTAGGAGGTGAACATAAAAGTCTTGATCAGTATATCAATTCAAATGGAATTGAAAACCTTGTATCACTTCCTCATACCCCACAATGAGTGGCCATAGCTGAGCGTCACCATCGATAATATTTGAAACTGCCAAAACACTTTTTCATGAGGCTTCATTATCTTCAAATTTTTGATAGCTTTCTTGTCAACATGTAGCTTATCTTATTAATCGATTGCCCACACAATTATGAAACAATACATCGCTATATGAACAATTATTTGGTGTCGCACACTGATACAATTCACTCAGAATATTCGGTTGTCTTTCTTACCCATGGCTTAAACGCTACATCACCCATAAGCTTGAGCCTCGGGTCCAGTCCATGTGTCTATCTTGGTTTCTCTCAAGTTCATTATACGCACCACTGTTTTGATCCCATTAACTCAAAATTTTATGTCTCACGCGATGTGAAGTTTTTGGAAACTATTTTCCCCTTTCAAACTATATTTTCACATATTAAAAATTAGTCTTTTACACTCACCTGGGAAGTTGTTGACACTTTAGACCCTCCAATTCAATCTCTTTCACTTGATATATCTCCACTAACTTCTCATCTGCCAGTTCGAGAGAGTTGTGCTATCAGTGGCCAAGCTTATGAGTCCATCTCCTCCGGCTAGAACCATGTGTGTCTTAGTTCAGGTAATTCCCTTTCTCAGCTTTGTCCTTCCTTTGTTTCAAAGTAACAAACCCAAGCTTCTATCCCTTCCAATACAGTGCCCAATCTTATTACTTACCATCACCAAAAAAAAAAAAAAGAATTCTTCCACCTGCTTCTACAACCTCTCCTGTACAACCAGATAGTTTGTCCCCACCAGCTCCTCTAGTCTGTTTGCCACCAACTCTTATGCTCCCACCTCGTCCTCCTATTTGTTTGCCAGCAGCTGCCACCTCCTCCTCCTCCAACCCGTCCAGCGACCCGATTACAACATATCATTTTCTGCCCCAAAAAACCATTCAATTATCATATCCAGCTTCCTGACAATGCTGCCCCTCATACGTACAAGAAAGCTCTAAAGCACACAGAGTGGATGTCAGCCATGAAAGTTTAATATGATACGTTTATTCGGAATCAAACATGGGAATTGGTTCCTCAGGATTCTAATAAAAATATTGTTGATTGTAAGTGGATTACAGGATCAAATAGAAAGTTGATGGTTTGGTTGAAAGGTACAAAGTTCGGTTGGTTGCCAAAGGATTCACATAGCGTCCAGGTCTTGACTATTATTGTATGTTCAGTCCAGTTGACAAACCCACGACCATTCTCAGAGTCTTTTGCCAAATGATGATACTCCATCTCATGATGCTACCGAATACAAGAAAGTCATTGGAAAATTAGAATACTTGTCTTTTAGCAGGACTGATGTTTCTTACTCTGTGAAGAAATTGTATCAATTTATGCATGCCCTATTTGAAGCTCACTGGAAGACTATTGAACATATCCTGTTATATATCAAGAACACAACTTACTATGGCCTTCAAATTGGTCCAAGCAACAGTCTTGATCTCTCGGTGTTTTTTTTATGCTGATTGGGTTGGCAATCTCACTGATCGAAGTTCCACAATGGATTATGTTATTTTTCTTGGCTTACTCTAGTTAGTTGGTCATAAAAAAAACAATGTACCATTGCTCGCTCATCTACTGAAGTAGAGTACCTGGCTGTTGCTAGTGTCCTTGATGAGACCACTTGGGTGAAAAATCTTCTCAAGGAACTCCGGGTGCATATCCCCACACCACCTACCATTTTTTGTGATAACCTTTGTGTCACCTACTTATGTGAGAACAACAATCTTCATAACCGCATGAAGCATATAGTTGTTGACTTCCACTATGTTCGCCAACATGTTATCAATAAACACCTAATTTTCGAGCACATTCCTAGTTGAGACCAGTTGGCTGACACTCTCACAAAACCACTTCCAAAGAGCCCCTTTCATCTTCATTTGTCCAATCTAGGCATTGTTGCACACCATCTATATTGAGGGGGGGGGGGGGTATTAGAACGTTGTTACTACCTACAGTTTTACTACTTTTACTGCATAGGTTCTTAGCTTTTTACCCACTACTTTAGGAGGTTGTTATCTCATATTTCTAGTTTATAGGTTTAGTTTCCACCATAAGAGGGACTCTCTAATAGAGTCTCTATTATTTAATTAGTGTATATGTATCAGTTATGTATTCATTAATAAAACGATCCTTTTCCTATATCTTGCTCAAGTAATTATATCTAATTCACAAATGATAATATGTAATAAGAAATACTAAACAAAAAAGTTTAAATTATATTTTATCCAAATCATACATTTTCAATAAAATTGATCAAAATTTTGGAATTTGGAAAAAGGGGACTCTGATTGGTCTGAAATTTAGTAAAATCATAATAACAACCTAGTAAGAAATACTTTTTGGTTCGTTATAAGAGTTTTTGGTCATATTTTGATATAAGGGTCCTTCCATTGATTGTCACGATTGAATTAAAGTGAAGTATGAGTTTCATGTGTTGTCTTATACCTTGCGCCATATCGGATGAAATTAATACAAGTCACTATGTATTCAATCGCTAGTTTTGGTAATCTACATTAACTCTCCTAAACTAAGTAATATATTATTTGATCAATGTAACTAGAGTGATATTCACTTGACATAAACTAACAGTCGACTCTCCATCTGTGTTAGGTCTGTAAAAGATTATGAAGTGAATAATCGGTCATTATACATGTGTATTGCATGAATAGTTCTCCAATCCCATTGATTGGCTATTCGAGATCCATGGATATATATGTATAAAATGAGTCTTGAATTTTATTATTTAGGACTATTTGAGTGAAGTATTGGTTTGATGTCCTGGCTTAGACCATCCTCCATATTGAATAAAATTAATACAAGTCATTATGTATTTAATCACTAGTTTTGATAATCTGTATTAACTCTCCTAAACTGAGTTGTATATGAATGGATCAATGTAACTAGGGTAATTTTCACTTCACTTAAACTAATAGTGTACTATCCATCTGAGTTTGGTTTGTATAAGTTTATGGATTGAATAATCGGTCATTATACATATGTATTGCATGAATAGTTCTTCAATCTCATCAATTAGCAATTCGAGATGCATGGATATATATATATATATATAGCATAACATGATCCCTCAATTTTTATTATTTAGGATTATTCGACATATTATGATCTATTTAATGTATTATATCTAGAATTCTCAATGGACTTTAGGAATCCATTTTGTACGACTAAAGCTTTTCTTTCGGCAGAGATAAGATATTCATTCAAAGAATGCATTGTACATGTACCTTATGTTAGAAGAAATTATTTTTAGTTTCTAACGAGATAAAATATGGATACTTAATATATTTTCCTTATAACTCGCCTACTATTGAGTTTGACGAATATTTTTTCTCTTGTGATATATTAATGGGTGAATTCTTTATCATAGTATTATCTGTCATGAATTGAATTATATTAATCTGTCTCATAAGAAAACATATCTTTTAAATTTAATAAAACTTATCTATACACTATCGTCTAACTCATTTACTCTAGATATAACTTCAAGGTTGGTTAAGGGATGCACATAACATTTCATTTAAAGTGAAGTTACTACAAACATGTGAGTCCTGTTTAGAAGGAAATATGACTAAGAGATATTTCCTTTAAAAAGGTAAGAGAGGTAGTGATATGTTAGAATTAATCTATTCTAATTTGTGTGGCAAATGAGCATTAAGACAAGAGGTGAAATTGAGTATTCTGAGATTTTATAGAAGGTTACTCATTATATGAATATTTTTTTTGTATTTTGTAAATCTGAATGTCTTGATAAATTCAAAATCTTTAAAGTCACTGCAATATGATTGTATGTATACCTATCTGCAGAGCTGATGAGTCACTTATTTGATAGAATTATTGCACTTCAATTGTGTACACCAGGCACTCTATAATAGATTGGTGTAAAACATAAAAAAGATAAACTTTTATGAAAATAAGAAAATTAATGATTGACTTATTCATTGTTGTTTTGCTTCTTTTGAGATATTGTAACGACTCAGAAATCTAGTAGGTGAAGCTAGAGCCTAACGAGTTTGGTTTTGAGTTTGTAATGGGACTTCATGTGATAGAATATTATCCCGAGCTTGGGTTGAGGGGTTTTAGGGGTTAAACGTCAAGGTACGACTACACAAGGACCACCCAAGGGGTTAAGAAGGACCCTAAGGCCTAACCCCCAAGAAAACCAAAAAGCTGTCAAATTGGGATGACCTATGGATAGGGACCTACACCCCGTAGGTCCATCCACGCCCCGTGGATGGCCTCCGTAGGTGAAGACCCCAAAGGGTAACCCTCAGACACAAACCACGTACCAATAGGATGGGGCGTTGATGAGTCTAAAAATTGGACTCATTTAGGGTTATATTTTGATAGAATTAGTGTCCTCAAATGCAAATTTTGTCTAAATATATGATGAAAACCCTTATGTTTCAGGTATTTGGTGTTGGAGGGAAAGCATGGACACTACTTAGTAAAAAGGAACAGAGGCAGCTGAAATAATGAAGAAATAAAGATCTGAGAATTGCCAAACCCGTTCAGCGAGTTGCCACAAGGCCTTATCCTCACCTTTTATTCCAATGTGCTGAGCCCTGAAAGAAAGGATCAAATCGGCAGTGAAAAGGAGCAGTTGGCGTGTCGCCAAGCAGTTTCGCGAAGCAGTACTATGTCGCCCAGTGATCCAAAACATGACGATGCTAGAGGATAGAACAAGACAGCGATGAAACCTACCAAATGGCGGATCGCTAAGTTGATCGGCGATCTAGACTAACGACGCTGAATGATCCACTGAAACACAAATTTTGAAAACTGTAAATGCTCGTTGAGAGTTGTAGCTTAATATCAGATTTTAAGTATAGAATTTTTAACATAGAATTTTGAGTTCTAAGTTTGGAGAGGGTTTTGAAGAACTTGAGGATTCAAAGGGTTACAACTCCAAGAACTTGGACTTGGGTCTTGTGGATTCTTCACTCTTTGCTTGTTGTGAGAGTTAAATCTTCATACCCATTTGAATGAAAACTCATATTTGTATAAATTTCTATCTCTTTTACATCTCTAGCTAAAATCCCATTTCTTGGGCGGTGATTTTGTGAATATGGGTCAGATTATCTGTTGGGTCTTGCTTATTGATAATTTATTTGTTGTTTAGATGTGACTTCGTTTAGTAGTTCTGGTGGAGCTTAATGAAATTGTAGTTGCAAATACGATTTCACCTTTGTGTTTTTGTCTTGATCGAGAGAGAGGTCGTAAAACTAAGACTACTAAATTGATGGCCGGTGGGATTGGGTCGACATGAGGTTCAGCTCGAGAGAGTGAGTGGGCTAAGGCGGAGGCTGTTCTTCATATGGCAACTCGGTGTTCGAGAGAAATCGAGTGGATTCGGGGTAAGTTGCTCGAGAGAGAATTTACCCCCACTATAGTCTATCATAGTCACAAATATTCAACGGATTTATTATCAAAAGAATGTACCTAATAGTTTAGTTTATCTTGTATTCCCATCACATCCCAACAATCCACTCTCATTGATTAGTACTCATTATATTTTCGCTGATTTTTATTTACTTGTGACAGACCCCCATTGTTAATTGACACTCTTGTGTCACCCCTTAGATTTAACATGTTCTTATTCAATAATTTTTTAAGCTATGACTAGTTAGGACTAAATTTTATTTTTCTATTAATTCTCAAAACCACTCTCTTGGGACTCAACCCAAACCCTTGGTTGGGTTAGTTTACTAATGTATGATCGTAGCCACTTACATTGGAAGTTGCGTCTTGATTAGAGAAACATCAAAATGGTGCCACTGCCGGGGAGTGGTGTTATTTTAAAATTCTTAGATTAGTAGAATTTTTGTTCATCTTAGTTGTAGTTTCCTCACTTAATCTTTAGTTTTGTTTTGTGTACTTGTGTTAATATTTCAGAAAGCGTGAGTGTTAACGGTAGCAACGATAGTCAGGTGAGCCACCAAGAAGACATCAAAAATCTCAACGATGTCCAAGAGCCCAACATCAATGGCCCCCATCTCATGGGAGGTATTGGAGCTATCCGGTTACATCCAGCTTAGGGAAATGCAGTGTTTCACATAACGAGTACTATGTTGCAACTCTTGCAACCAAAGGGACCTTTCAGCGGGTTGGTAACCGCATTTCAAGTGTTATTTTTCCCTCCCTCGAAGATGATGATCCTTCGGGATGGCATTTAGAGCATTAAGCATCTGGAAGGAGAGCCTCTGCACGAAAATTTATTACAATTCAAAAAGTTGGTACTTCAATGCCCAACACGTGGTTTGCCTGATAATGTGTTGCTTCAGTACTTTTACCAGAGTTTGGACTCGGTAAACAAAGGGGTCACTGACCAACTTTCGTCTAGAGGCTTAATGCAGCAGCCATATGTAGTAGCAGGCCAACTTTTAGATGGCATGACAACAATCAACAGAGTGTGGTACACTTGCGATGACCAAGTGTCTTCTCTCACCTTCAATCTATCTGAGGAGCAAATTCAAAAAGATCATGAGAAAGACCAAACCATGGACAAGATCATGACACAACTTGACATTTTATCCAAAAGTTTCATGGGGTTGGTGCCCGTGATGTCAATGTCGTGGGGGTCGGGTGTGAAAATCCTGAGGAGATAAAGTTTGAAGCCTTGTAAAATGAGGAGGTAAATTTTCTAGACAATCAAAGGGGTGGCTATCGTTCAAACTACAGAAAGTAGGGTGGTAACCAAGGTTGGGCTAGAGACGAAGGCTAGAATGATTGAAATCATAAATGGAGGGACCGTAATTCGAATTGGAAGGATGGGGAGAATGATAGATATGTGCCTCCCCATGAGCGCCAAAAGCCCAAGGACTCAGAAGGTGGTAGGTATGAGGATATGCTCTCACATATTATCAACAAAGTTGAAGGTTCAGACAAAATGTTAAAGGGAATGAAAGAAGATATGTCCACCCTTAGCCAACTAAGGTGGTGGTTATCGTTCAAACTACCCAAGGCAGGGTGGTAACCAAGGTTGGGCTAGAGATGAAGGATGGAAGGATCAACAAAGGAGAGACAAAAATCCTAAATGCAAAGACAAGGAGAAGGATATATATGTGCCTCCCTACGAGCACCAAAAGCCAAAGGACTCGAAGGGTGGTAGGTCTGAGGATATGCTCTCGCGTATCCTCAAAAATGTTGAAGGGTCAGACAAAATACCGAAAGGCATGAAAAAATATGTTTCTACCCTTAGCCAGACTGTCACCTCCCATTCAGTTTCGATCAAGCAGTTAGAGACCAAAATGGGTCATATCTCGTCTCACCTCAATTCGAGAAAGCAAGGGGGGTTTGCCTAGTGATACTATGGCTAACCCCTAGAATGAGGTTTGAAGGAGAACTTACATCGTGCCACGACGTTAACTAAGGCACTGTTTGGGAGGCAACCCAAAACCCTTTTATTGCTTTATGTTGGTTTTAGAAATTATGGTGTGTTAATTGTGCATGATTAAGTATGGGAAGCATTTGGAAAGAAATAGATTGGCGAGAGAAATGTTCGGTTGGCGAGTCGCCAAAGTATTAAGCTACCCGACTAACACCACCGTTTGATCCAACCCAGTATGGGTTTGGGGTATGTAAAACTCGACGGGCCCAAAGAAATGTTTGGCGAGTCACTGATCAGCTCGGCGAACCTAATTTGTATCACCATTTGGATTCCCAAATTAAGTGGGGGATTCTGTAAAAATTGGCGAAGAATGTGATTGCTCGGCGTGACGTCGAATGGTTCAGCGCTCACGACTAATGTCTCCGAGTGGTCAAGAACTGGACGATTTTTCAAACCAAAGGTTTAAAAGTTTCAATTTCCTACACTCTCCCTCATTTTAAAACTTTACAAAACTCATACCTAGTTTTACTTTCAATAACGTTGCATCTCTATTGTATTTTGGTTGTTGAATTGACCTCGGATCTGGATTGCGTTACCGCCTAGCATCTTAATCGGCATTTAAGGTTGGTTTTCGAGCGCTAAATTACTTTTATCAAGGTTTGTGCTCAAATGCAATGACAGTACTTCGATAATGTGTGTTGGTCCTCTCTGGTAGGATCAAAAAAATTGTTTGCTTGCTTTGATTCGATAATATTGACCGTACTGAGTTAAATAGTTGATTCGTGAAAATTGTGCCCTATAGTAGATGAAAATTTGTTGGTTATGCATAAGTGTCACTGGGTCTGAGCCTAATTTGGCTATTGCATACTTTGATTTTGATTTTTCTTCCGAGGGTTGTGGGGTTAAATTGGAGAAGATGGGTTGAAGATAGGTACGTTGAGCCGTTTAGCGAGCTGGGTTGAGCTCGCCGAACCATTCAGTGGTTCGCCTAACGTCCCCATCTCACCTTTAATTTAATGATAAATGTGTTGTTCATTCTGTAACTTTTGGCGAGAAGCCTGATGTCGCCGAACGTACTCGGCGTCTCACTGAAAGACCTCTTGTTCACCCTTTTTTTGCACCGTTGTATCCTCTGTGCACTTCACTCGGTGAATCGCCTAAGCGGTTGCGCATTTCGCCAACTGGTTCGGTTGAGTTTTTCTGCAGCTGAACTTCTATGGCAAAGTTTTTCTGCAGTTGAACTTCTATGTTTTTGTTGAGATATTTTCTAACTTTTTCCCAAAGTTTTGCAGATATGGCTAGACCAAAAGTAGCTGAAAGAAATGGGCCACCCTGACAGATAAGAGCGAAAAATTTCAGGAAAGGTACAAGCTAAGCGAATCCTCCTAACACGGGAAGTGAGGACAAAAATCCTAGTTCCAGCAAGAGATCTATCCCCCAGGTCCCACTGTCCCTTTGTGGACTCGTGGATTCTGCACAACTATACATTCCTTCTTAGAGGTCATGACTTGGAAAATTTCAGCAAGCCAGTTGCCGCTGAACCTTCTGAAGTAGCTCCGGGGACTATTATTCAAGCCCATTCTGACACATTAGGCACCTGTGCCCAGACAGATGAAGCGACTATGTAGACATGATTTTTCTCTACCACCCTCCCTGTCTTTCTTTATTCTAAATTCTGGATATTATGTTAATTGCATTTGAGGACAAATTGCTTTTATTTGTGATGGGGTGAGGCCCACCATTTTATGCTATTCGTGAATTATGTTTCATATGCGTATTTGGGTTGTAAGCTATAATTGTGTTAAATATTTCTTTCGTGGAAGGTTTGAGCTTGTGGCTCCATGTTTTAAATTGTAAAATCATTTTGACCCTTCCAAAAAATTCCTGCCACCCCTTCTCTATTGAATATGGCTGTTCCTTCACAAATTTGAGTATCGGTTCCGATCAATACCGATGACTAGGATAGTGCTTATAATCGAACACACATGAATATGCGGCTAAAATAAGACCAAATGAAGTTGCATAGACAATATGTGAACTCTTTGCATCTCGTTATGACTAGCCAATGATCAAATCGAGTCTTTTGTGATGATCATTGCACACTAGTGAAAGTGTTGAGTCTTGTTTAACTTATAGTGTCAATGCCTAGTGTGATGAGCTTACTTGTGAACTATGCATGATGGATCCTAGAATTTTCCACGTTGGTCCGGTCAACTAAGTGATGTTATCTCTTGATATGATCTTAGGAAACTTCGAAGAGTGTGAGCCAATTTGATATATACCTCTTTTGTGGCCTACCTTGTATGTGTGTGAACCGTTTTTGAACACCCCTTGAGCCTTACCTTTCTTTGGAAGAAACTTGATGAAAACTAGACCTCTCTTAATCCACTACCTATAATCCTCTTAATTTGTGGTAGATTGAATAGCCAAATTAGGCTAAAAGCTTAAGTTGGGGATGTGGTGAAAAGAAAAGGTAAAGTCCAGAAGTGCAAAGAAAGGCTCCTTTAACCCATTGTGTTGAGAAAAATGGAACTCCTCCATATAAAAAACAAAAAAAGAGAAAAAGAGAAGAAAAGAATGAAAAAGAAAGTTGGGTAATAAAGTACAAAAGAAATGGGGTTTCCAAACAATCCATGTAGAGTGAATAATAGGATGACTTATGAGCACTAAAGAGTATGATGAAGGAAAAGGAAAGCAAGTGTTGTGAACACCACATTTCATAAGGATGAAAGTCAGTGAGCCTAAAATGACCATACCTTTGCGCTCATCCCCATTACAAGCCTTGAAAGACCTTTGTGATCTTGAGTGAGATGAAGCAAGTGTTGATTGAAAAATACGGGCAAAAGTATAGGTGAAATTATGCATTGTGTTCTTCTTTGTGAGTGTGACTGTTGCATTTGATTCCGAAGCTTTAAACTGCGAACTATTGTGTGAATATGGAATCATTGTTTGTGTGACCGCATTTGAACACTATAGTTAAGCTTGAACTTGCATTTGAAGTAAGTATTGTGAGCTCGAGATTCTTCGATAATGGTATGTCACAACTTGAAACTTTGAGTGCACATTTGATCATTGCATGAGTAAGTTAAGTGTTGTTGTGTACATTTATGATTAATTCTTGTATAAGGCTGTTTGAGATACCCTTTTTGAGCAGTCGAACTCAAGTTTGCTTGAGGACAAGCAAAAGTTTAAGTTGGGGGTGTTGATGAGTCCACAAATTGGACTCATTTAAGGCTATATTTTGATAGAATTAGTGTTCTCAAATGCATATTTTGTTTCAATATCTAATGAAAACCCTTAAGTTTCAGGTATTTGGAGTTGGAGGAACAACATGAACACTACTTAGCAAAACGGAACAAAGGCAGCTGAAAGAATGAAAAACTGAAGATTTGAGAATCGTCGAACCCGTTCGGCCTGGCAAAAAGGTCTTATCCTCTCCTTTTGTTCCAGTGTGCTGAGCCCTGAAAGAAAGGATCAAATTGGCGGTGAAAAGGAGTAGTTGATGAGTCCACAAATTGGACTCATTTTTGGGATTTATTTTAATAGAAATTGTGTCCTCAAATACTTATTTTATCTCAATATATGATGAAAACACGTAAGTTTTAGGTATTTGAAGTTTGAAGGAAAGAATGGACACTACTTCGCAAAAAGGAACAAAAAGGCTGAAAAGAACGAAGAAAATGAAGACGTGAGGATCACTGAGTCCACTTGGCGATTCACCGAAGGGTCTAACTTCGCCTTTTGTTCCAGTGTGCAGAAGAGATCGATTGACTTAGGTTTGGCCATATTAAAAGAGACAATTTTCTATGTGTGCAATTAATTTAATTTGTGATTCATTTAGAGGTTGGGTGCGTGAAAAATTAATATAATTACTGATAGATTTTGAAAATTAATGACGCATTTAACAATTTTCATAGAAATATAAACTCTAAAAAGTTATTTATTTTCAAAATATATCACTTGTGTAGAAAGTAATTTTAATTTAGGGCTAAACTTTTATAACGACTTGATTTCCACCATTATGTAAAAGCCAATGGGGAAAGAATTGGGGCAAGAAAACTTTTTCGTAGTAACTTCAGATTTCTAGCCTAGTCCAGATTTGGATGAAATAGGATTCAGTGGGGTCTAGGGAAATCCGGTAACAAATGAGAGATCATTAATGAAATTGATTACATGAGTGGATAGCTAAGACGTTAAGGAACACATACGACTTTACGAAATTGAATTCGGGCGAGTAGAACTCCCGAAATCCATCTTAGCGTGGAGGGGATTTTTTGAGTATCGTTGGTTTGAGGTGTGTTGTTAAATGGAGGTCTTGGAATTATTAAAATAGCTCACTGGTTCGTGCAAGCCACCTTGGGTGGGATTTTCCTACTTTGGCGGGGCCACTACAATGGGATGAGGGCCGCTGTGGCTGGCTCAATGTGACTTAAAGTCGTTAATAAACCCTTAAACGACCTTATTATGCACTTTTTGAATTTTAGAGCTATGGAACGAACCCCAGGCCACTCCTACTCGTTTTCCACCATTCTTGAGGCTAAAGGTAAGCTTTTCACTCCCCGAATTCATTTTTCGATCCGTAGAACGTAATAGGGTGGGTGAATATTAATGGGGGAGGGTTTTGTTATAGATTCTATAGTGGAAACAACCCTAATTTGGATAATTGGGATCATGGGTTTGATCTAGGGTTCATAGAATTGTTAGTAATTCGGGTAATTAGTGATTGTTTATTGATTATCATATTATATTGATTATTTGTAGACCAAGAACAAGCGGAACGAATCCGGAAAGGCAAGGTTCAAGTTTCTTAGGGTTTCGAGCTTGTTTCGAGGTAGGTGATGCTTGTGATTCTATGATTGTGTGATGTATGTTTGTATGTATGTTTGTTCTTCCTTCATTATGATACATGTATCTATGCGAATGTTGCATTATTGATCACACTTGTTGTAAATAAGGATAATTGAATAATTGTATGTCTTCAATCACCTCTTGTTGTATGATTGTGAGAATATACATTGTGATTGTGATTGTGGTTTGTTGAATGAGCGGGTGTCACGATCCGACACATTAACTGGGATCGGTTGCCACGCTTCGTCATAAATATGGGATGGGTTTCTACGTTCTGGGATAAATATGGTATCGGTAGCCACGTTCCGGCATAAATATGGGATCGACTGCCACGTTTCAGCACACTAACTTGGATCGGGTACCACGAACCAGTATGCTAACAGTTTGGGTTTGTGTTGCATGAGAGGACCATTGAATTGTGTTCCGTGAGAGGACCATTGAATTGTGTTGTGTATCTACTTGTAATGAATTCGTTCATATCTAATGATGATTGATATTGGAAAATGGTATGTTGCTCTAAATTGATATAACTGTGATATCTGAGAATCATGAAGTTGTTAATTGTTCGTATATGTTGATGATATTGTATATGTTCGATATGTGCATGTGATTATATTATTGTATTGACTAATGTATGTTACACTTAGTGGGATAGTGACTTAACGTATCCGGGTGCTTCATCAAATACAAAGTGTCCACGGTCGTTCAATAGTAATATAACCCAACCTAGGGCTGGGATCGTTCCCACAGACGAGCGGTTTGTAATTGAGAATCAATAGAAAAGCTAAAATATGTTCAAGTTAACTATATCTATAGACATTAACAAGTAAAAACATGATAAATCAAAGGGGGTGACACAAGTGTCAAATATCGAAGGGGCTTTTTGTAAGCAATTATCAACTAAAATGACAAATAAAGCGAAAATGCAAATATGGAGACGGGATTCTTGAGATGTGAGAGGAATATGGGCTAAAATACACAACCGGGTAAATACTATTGATAGTAACTCGCTGCAAATTGGTAACTAGGCTAGACTTTAGTGGGGGTGGGGGGTAAATTTTCTCTCGAACAATTTATACCGAATAAAATCGATTTGTCTCGAACACCGATAAGTGGCAATGAGGCAAAGCCTTTGCCTTAGTCCATTCACTCTCTCGAGTTGAATGTGTAGGAGAGGGTTTAGGATTCACTCTCTCGAGCTGAACCCACGACAACCCAATAACTACGGACTATAGATTCAGTAGTTTTGGTTTTAAAACTTCTCTCTCGAGCAAGTAAAAAATACAAAGATAAAATTGTATCTACAACCACAATCCCATTTAATTCAAACACAACTACTGAATGAAATCACCTCTAAACCGCAAATAAACAATCAATTAGCAAAATGCAGCAGTAAATTCAACCCATATTCACAAAATCACACCCCAAGAATTAGGGTTTTACTTAGATATAGTGAAAGGGAAGAAATCGATACCAAATGGCATGATAATCAATTGGGTCTGATTTATCTTCACTTTAAACAAGTCTACGATGAAAAATTTTCAACACCCACTTCCAATTTCTTGGAATTGGAAGTCTTCGAATCTTCAAAAGATAAGGAAATTGCCTCCCAAAAACTAAGTCCTCAAACTGAGTTCTAAAAATATAAAACTTTGATACTAAACTAAAAGTTCAAACAGGTATTTATAGTTATCAATAAGCGTGCTGCGAAGGATCACTCGGCGCAGTTAGTCGAGATCGCCGATCCACTCGGTGATCCGCCCTTTTGTCTGGTTCATTGTCTTTCTGCATTTTCCTGCAACAACTTCAAGCTCTGTAACATTGGGTGATATGGCATTGCCTCACAGAACCATTCGACGACTCGCTGACTGCTCCTTTCTATCACTTATTTGATTTTGTCCTTCAGGGCTCGGCACACTGGAACATTGGGCGAGACTAGGCCATTCGGCGACGCGCCCAATGGTTTAGGCGATCCTAAGACCTTCTTTTCTTCGCTCTTTCGGCTACGTTGTTCCTTTTTGTTTCATAGTGTCCATGCTTTGTCCCTAAGTTCAATTACCTGAAATTCAAGTATTTACATTAGTTATTGATACAAAATATGCATTTGAGGACAGTAAATTTATTAAAATAAAGCCCTAAATGAGTCCGAATTGTGGACTCATCAACACCCCCAACTTAAACTTTTGCTTGTCCTAAAATAAAACTCAAGTTCAACAGTTCAAAAAGGATGTCTCAAACAGTGCTACACAAGGCTCAATCGTTAATGCACACAAAAAGTCTCAACTTACTCATGCAAGGATCAATTGTGCACTTAAAGTTTCAAGTCATGACTCACCATTATCAAAGAATCTCAAGATCACCATACTTTCTTCAAATGCAAGTTCAAGCTCAACAAAGGAAATCAAATGCCCTCACACAAATAATGATTCCATGTTGACACACAATGGTTCAACAATTTATAGTTCTAGACTCAAGATCAGCACTCACACTCACAAAGATAAACACAATGCATGATTTCACCCATAGGTTTGCCCTTATTTTCCAATCAACCTTTGCTTTAGCTCAATCAAGATCAAAAAGGTCTTTTTCGAGGCTTGTAATGGGGCTGAGTGTAATGGTATAGTCATTTAGGATTATACGATGAAAATCCTCATAAAATGTGATGTGAATAACACCTTTTTTCCTTTTCTTTATCAATTTCATTCAAGCTCAAAAGTCACCTCTTATTCATCTTCCATGATTCATTGGAAACCCCACTTTCTCTGTATTTCCACAACTTTATTTCACGATTTTTTCTTTCCTTTTCTTTTTCAATTTTCTCTTTTTTTTTCTCTTCTTTTTATATGGAGGGGTTCCATTTTTCTCAAAACATGGGCATGAGGGACTCCTTTGCATTTAGTTTATTTGCCTTCTCTTTTCACCACACCCCCAACTTAGGCTTCTGGCCTAAGTTGGCTATTCAAACAAACCACAAATCATGAGGATTATGGGTAATGGGTCAATAAAAGGTAGTAATGTTATCAAGTTTCTTCCAAGAAAAG
>JAJONQ010025821.1:0-16317 GCA_036250385.1 Solanum microdontum | reverse complement strand
CATTGATAATTCTTTCGTTTAGAAGTCTTTTTAACGAGTGCACGTGTTAGAACTCGCCTTGTTGCTACTTGCCGGACCAAGGAGGTAATCAACAAGAAAAGAATTATCAACATAGATTTAGTGTGATACTATCTAATAGGCACTGTCGATTGGTGCGAAGTAATAACTAAGCCAAACATCGATTATGATTGTCTAATATGAGGTAAAGGTAAGGGTTAGTAAATTATACACTCATAGCCGAACCAAGGTGCGGGGTGAAATTCTCTAGATGCCGGATCAAGGATTTAGAGATACCTAACTTATTACTTTGCATGTAATACACTAGGAAATGATTGTTGTTACTAGGATTATTGCGTTATGAGCTTGTGGGGAACACGTATACCCTAGTTATTTCTCTTATCTTGATAACAACCAAAGCTGAGTTTTGATTACTGATTCATTATTAAAATCTTACTATTTGTTTCACACAAACAAACCCCCCTTTAATTACCTGTTTCTGGAAGTAATTTGACTAATTGAAAATAATTGTTGGTTAAAGTAAAGTTTAAACCATTTTCCTCATGGGATCGACCCCAACCTACAAGTTGGGTTCTTTACTTGATAACGATCGCTTATACTTCTATAGGGAGGTGTAATTTGAGCGTATCACATTGCCTCCTAGACCATGTTTAGAAGGACAATCCCTGAACCTGTGACCAGATTGACCACACCCAAAGCATCCTTCTTTTCCTGCAAGACACTCGCCCGGATGGTTCTGACCACACTTAGGGAAAGTTGGGTATGTTTTGGTGCCTGAAATACAACCTTGAGACTTAGAGCTTGATGCTCCACCCTTTTGATTATTCCGAAACTTGGAGGATGGGACACTGGCTAATGAAGGTGCTGGAGTCAAAGACTTCTGCTAAAACTGTGAGCGATTTCTACCACCAGATTTCTGTTGAGAATAGTCACAGTTCCCTGTCCTAGCTTTCTTGCTCTCCTTTGCCTATTCCCTAAGCTTATCACCCTCAACCTGCTGAGCACGAGTCATGAGCCTAGAGATGTCCATATTTTTAAGTAACTTGGCATTTCTACACTCTGTTTTCACTAAGTCTGACACTACATATAGAAACTTATTCATTTGAGCCCTGGAATCATCAACCATGAGGGGAGCATACTAGGAGAGTTGGTTAAACTTGAGCCCATACTGTTGGACCATCATGTTACCAATTAGATCGCGGGGGTTAGCTCGGGTTCAATTCGGGGTCCATAATTATGACTAGGAAAATGAGGGAGACAGGGATGAGATTCTGTCTCGCCCTTTCCCGGTCTAGAGGGATGAATTCTGCACTGGCTGCCTTGCCTTGGCGGGAAAAGTCCCACCCCAGCGACCCAAACGGAAACAGAACCCAAACCAACTAATTTTCTGGGGTTTTTCTCTTTTCTAATTTTTCCCAAAGGTTCCCAGCTCTGCCAAATGAATTTAGGATAATTCTCTGAGCTAAGAGAAATCATGTTTATCCCAAGTAAATCCTACGATACACGAACCAATTCATTCTTGTTAAATCAGCACCACAACCCACACATCCCCAGGATATACCCAGACACTCACACGATCCTTAGTCAGTATTTTCCTTTCAGAACGAGTTTCACGATACTCAAGTATTTACAACTTGCATAACTTCAACATTCAGGCCAACATATTGTACATATCAAAATTCAGTCACAAATTTATTGTGCACATAATCACCTCATCACATTCAAGCAATTACAAGTTCAAATTTGCAGTTAATTCAGACAACCAAAAGAACACATTCGAAGTTTCCAAGATATAATGCACAGATAAGTCAAAATTTTTAATTAATTATTTTGCTCCATTGTTGACCATTCCTGATCATCCATGCATTCACACCACCCCTAGGGCCAGATAACAATTGGAACCTTCTTAGATTCCAATTTGCTTTGCTTGTGGCCCTTCAGTCGCGACCACGACGTCTAATTCACTTAGTTGAGATACCAATTAGAATCGGGAGATACCAATTGGAGTCAACTCCTACCACAAGCGACAATAGTAGCTAGTGATCCCCACAATGAGATCAACGAACCTAAGGCTCTGATACCAACTTTGTCAAGACCTAGACCGTCGTGAGTGGCATCCACACTAATCATCCGGTGGGAGAACCACTACTAAAATACAAACTAAGTAACTAAACAAAAATAAGGCAATAAAGTTATGGAAGCAAGTTAATTAACTAAACAACACCTTAACAAATAGTCTGAGTCCGAAAAGAGTCGACTTAATCAAGAGAGATGCATGGCAGCCTGAAAGAACTGGCTCACCCTTGAATCCGATCATGCTCATTAGTCACCTAGCTGAAGTTTATCAATAGCCACCTGAAGATGCCATGTATTCAGCAAAGAAAGAGCAAGTGCATATCAGTACACAACCACAGTGTATTAGTAGGATCACGCGGAGTGTAACACACATTAGTCAATACAACAATATAATCACATGCACATATCGAACATATACAATATCATCAACATATACAAACAATGAACAACTTCACGATTCTCACACATCACAATATTATTTTCTCTAGAGTTTTATAGTGAAATCACTTTACCTTTTTAAGAATATCTTTAGTTTGTGGTTTTAACTTTTTCACTTTTGAATTTGACAAATTGAGATTGTAATCAAATTAGGTGTTGAATATAATTTCTTAATTTCATCACATCCATGGCTACTTTCATGATATATATAATTTCTTTACTTTTTTTATGGATGGATAAAAACCCCAAATTTTGGGGTGTGATTATGGGATTGGGTGTTGATTTAACGTAGTGAGTATTATGTTGTGCTCTGTTTTATGTCTATTCATTCATGAATTTAGGCTAATCAGCATCGGGTTAAACAATGGGTTAAGGTTGCAAACTTAATCCTATTCTTGATCTTTGATTGTTGCTCGAAAGAGATTGATTGGAGTGGGTAATTAGTCTAATGCTTGTAATTTAGGTTTGATATCTATGATTTGCTTGAAAGAGAAAAAATGGGTCAGATCTAATAGTACAAATCTACTTGAAAAAAGTTATTATGTAAGGTAGGGGGTTGTTTTGTAATTCATATTGATGAGACCGAAAGGAGATTCTATGAAATGATATTATGAGATCGAAAAATGATTAGTTTCACTGATGATGACCCACCCAATCGATGTTTGTTTATCACTATTGAGCACCACAATTACCCTTATGTGACATTGATTTCAATATCGCAGCCCTTGATTTATTTTGACATTGTTGAAATTCGTAATATTTTAGTTCATTCTTGACTTCTGATAATAAAATCACTTTATATAAATTTGGTGGAATCATCCACTACTCTTGTAATTGCTATAAATGAATGAGTTGACCATCGAAAGTTCCTAATTGAATTCCTTACCTTCAACCATTCTCTGTAGGATTCGATCCCAACTCTTAGTCGGGTATTTTTATTGACAGTGATCGCTCATTTTCTTAATTGTTTTGGAGGATAGTTTGAGTGTAATCATCGCACTTGGACGTAGCATTTGGAAGTAAAACATCATTTTCTTTGAGAAAAAATTCTTCAAGGTGAAATAGAAATGAAACAAATCAAGACAGATGAGCAAGTAACATACATATTCACAAAGAGCCTAGACAACATAAAGATAATAAGATTTCGAGAAGCACTTGGAACGATTAAAAGAGAAAATAAAGTTGGTGCTGAGGGGGAGTGTTAAGAATTCATCACCAACTTAGTTAATATCCAAGACATTTAAAAGAAAATTTTAAAATATTCAAGAGTTGTAAAGAAATAAAGAAATGTCTCTATAATGAGTATTCTAGAGAGAAAAAGTCTAGAAATATTCTAGAAAAGGTAGTTCTATAATTATGTAGTTAGAAGAACATTCTAGAATGTAGTAGCAAAAACCTTAGCTAGATTCTTCCATCACCACCTATAAATTGAGGTGGTTCATTTGAGTTGTAACCAACCTAGTAAGAAATAAAGAAAGAAATTAAGAGAGAGCAAACAATAAGCGAATGAGAAATAAGATAGAGTTGCTAGAGTGTGGGTGGAAGAAATATTGTGTGCAAGAACTTTCAGATCGAAGTGGGTCCTTACTTTGATATAATAAAATTTAAGTTGTGAGAAATCGATCGGCTCTTTCTCCAAATAATATATTCAACAAATACTAATCCCAACCATGGTAAATAGATGGATGGAGGAGAGGCATAAAGTTCCGGGGGTTTTCCAAACCACTTTTATGCACTAGTCGACCGATAGGACATGGAGGTATTCCCTGATTTTGTTACTATATTTTGTCATGATGTTTATGATTTGATAGACCTTAATTTCACATTTTCATGCATTAATTTGCTTGTCACTGATAATTTTAATATGAGACTTGATTTATTATCCAATCCAACTAAAATATCCACGCAATAGGTGATTCTATTGTACCACATTGTTCTTATCGGGGTTGTACAATGTCAATTAACGATTACCCCAACTTAAATGATTTGATTGAGTTAGTTATGTTTGATTTTAATTTTATCATGGGCATGTATTTATTAGCTGCATATTATGCTAATATCGATTGTCACGTGAAGTTAGTCAAATTCCACTTTTTCAAGTGAACCAGTCATGAAATAGAAAGGTAATGCAAGTATGCCAAAAGGTAACTTCATTTCATTTAATGCCCAAAATATTATTGTTAAATGATGTATCTACCATCTAGTTCATGTCAGGGATACATATAGGGAGCCTATGACTTTTACTTATTTTCTATAACGAATGAATTTTCCAGCAGTATTTCCTGATGAGTTTCTATGAATCTTGTCTGGAAGGGAAATTCATTTCATTATTGACTTGCTTTTGATACTTAGCATATATCTACGGATGACAATGGGGTGGAGTGGATGCGGGATGGGTTTGAACAATATACAGGCCTAGAGCAGGTTTGGATTTATGTGGTTGCAGGGCGGAGCGCGACTGGGCGAGTTAGGTTAGAATATTGTTTTAGAAATTTTATACAGGGAAGGGCAGTTTCGGGTTATAAAATTGATAAGTTTAAATTAAACCATTGTATTTCAATCAAAAACTACTTTTTCTCCTTTCTCTTTTTGTACCATGCGTTTTTTTCTTCTTATAAAAAGTTATTACATTTAAATTATTTTTCTCCCTTAAGATTTTCTTCTATAAAGTATAATAACTGTAATTATTGTAGCATGCCTTTTTAGTTATTTTCTTTGTAACAAATTATAGTAAGATTTTTTAATTTTAAGAAAGCAAAATTAAAATACAACTCTTTTTTGTATTCATCAAAAAATTATTTTGCATGTTTTTCGACATTAAGAATTTATCAAAATTAGAATAATCTATTTTAAAAACTTGATTTGGATTAATTATAAAAATGTTTTGGAATCATGTGTCTGTTCATTTTATAATTTAATTGGAGGCTTAAAAAACTAAATAAGAAGGGAAAATAGTTGGCAAATGATAATAATATGGGGTGGGTTCATGCGGACCCTGTTGGGCGGCTTGAAATCCTTGCGGATTTTTCCCATAGCCGCCCCGCCTCGCCTAGTTTTCCTTCCCTACCTATATCTATGTATTCCTCCTTACATAATGACTCCTACATAGCTAAGGGAATTAAAGGAACAATTGAAAGATTTGATTGATAAAGGCTTTATCAGGCCAAGTACATCACCATACGATGCATCAGTATTATTTGTCCAGAAGAAAGACAGATTTTTGGGGATGTGTATCAACTATGTACAGTTGAATGAGATCACAATCAAGAACAAGCATCTACTCTCACTACAAGAAACAATGTTTATTGTAGCGCAAAATGTCGCCACAAAAAGTCATAAAGTCAGCACTAATGGTAAATAGTAGCAACTACTTCCCCGTTGGTAGTACTTCCATAACTAAAGGTTTTTTGTGACGACAAATGAAAGTCGCTACTATAAAAGAGTAATTGTGGCGACAAAAAGCGTCACAATATGTAAATAACTATGCCACCAAAACCAAAGTTACAATACACATATTTTGGCCTAGTCACCACTAAATAACGATTTTTAGTGGCAACTTTGCTGCCACAAAAACCTATAATGATCTGCGGCGAGTTATTGTCGCCTCTAAAACATGACGCTCAGTGGAAACTTTGCTGCCACAAAACTGATAAATTATCTTGCGAGCTGATCATGTCTCCTCTAAATAAAGGTATTTAGTAGCGACTCCTCCCGCTACAAAAATATATTAACTATCACTGGAAACTCTTTTTCCATTGCAAAAGGCAACTTTTAATAGCAACGTAAGTGGCCACAAAATCTACTATAACATTTGCTGCAACATTTATTTCATTACTAAATATTTACCACTAATCAACAATAGTAACAATAAAAACTATAAACCAGATTCTCTAAATTTAATATATAGCTATTAAGAACATCTAAACTATTTTACAAAATAAAAATATTATAAATACCAAAAATTCAACTACATAATAGTACTTCCATTAATGTTGTATCCATATACATACATGTGATCAAAATAAAAAAAAATGTTTCAATTTTATACGCATATACATATGGTCAAAAAGCAAAAACTTCCAATGTAGGCCTTCAAACTTCTTTTAGATTGGCCCCATTGTTTAAGAAACTTGTCCCTGTAATTAGAAAAAACACAATCACTTTCTAATTCAAATAATAGAAGAGGTGATATAGATCACATAGGAAAAGATAAGTGTCGTATTTGCATATTTCATTCTCCCAGAATTTCCAGCAACATTGAAAGACAGGTTCCTAAGACTAATGCATCTAATGAAAAAATTGAACAACCTCAAGTAAAGCCTCTCTATCCTCCCAAACAAGATCAGATTGCTGAACCTGTTCCTTATACATTAGTACAGACTTATGCTGATCGTCTTAGGTAAAATCAGGCTAAGAGTGATGTCCCTATATCCCTGATTATTGCTTTTACTGTAAACATCAAGATCATTTAGATGATGATTGTACGATAAAGCAAAGAGATGAAGACCATAAAAAAAGAAAGGAAATAGAAAATGGAAAAGCCAAAAACAAAAAAAAAATTGACACCATTCCTTAGCAGTCACAGGTACAGAAAGAACCAGGTCAAACGGAGGCTCATAAGAATAGATAACAAAAGGACCTGGACACAAGAGGAAAGCAGCAGGAGGATCACTAGCAAACACAAAGAAAAAAGAACACTAACCAACAACAAGCACTAAAGAGTCTCACCAAGCAAGCTGATCAACAACATACTTCACAGGCACGTATAATCTCTATTCCTACACACAATCCATATACTGATCTAGATGTGCAGGAACTAACCAAGGGCAAGGGAAACACAAATGCTAGAAGCACTCAAGCTGTCACAAAAATGAGTCTGCAGCAACAGGAACAAGGAGAAAAGCAAATTACTGTGGCAAAGAAATCTGGAAAGTAGATTACTGCAACTGCACCACAGGTTGATCCTCAAGGTCCAGTAAATAAAAAAGGCAATCAAACAAAGGCAGTGCATAAACAATAGTTCACTGCTTGCAACAGCTGGAATCAATCCACGTTTCTCAAAACAACAGGACAACAAGTAAATTTAGTTTAACTACGACACAGTATGAAAAACAACTAGCATGTAACAAGGCATTAGCAAACAAAGAAAACATTCCTGTATTTTTAAACTTCCACCCAAAGATTAACTCTTATTTATGTCAATAATTTCATCAAACTCTTTGTATACGTTATTCACAATCAGATTTAAAGAAACAAGCAAATCACTATAATATGTAATAAAGAAGAACTGTCAAAGAAATAAAAAGAATTGCTAAGAAGAAAAAGATAAAGTACTTGTTGCATCCTAGTCATGATAGCGGCCATTTGTTCTTGGAATATTTTGTCAACTTTACCTTTGATGTGTTCACACTCCTCTTCCAATTTTTTTTGCATATCTTCTTCCGTACTCCTTTTTAAATCTTCCACCATGTGTTCACGTTCTTCTTGTAGCTTTCGTTCCATATAAGCTTGCATCTCTTGACACATACTTTCCATTGTTAAAGACACACTAGCCTCTATGTCTGCCTGTTGTATTTGAGCTTTTCTAGGAGAATTTTTCCCATATCCTTTTCCATGAACATAGCCTGATCTGTCACCTAGAACTGAGGATAAAATCTCATCCCTAGTCATGGGATTTTCGATCTTTTCTGATTGTTGTTCAACAACAAGTTGTTCGAGCTGGCTCTATAATAATATGTACCAGTTACATCAAAACATAATGGACATATTGAAACTAACATGTAGTAAGTCAGTAAGATAGTAAGGCAATGATTTTAGAAAATTACATAAATCTGTTGGGATTGTGGATCCAACCATAGACATTCTCCGCTAGCACTTTTACGTGTGTGTTGGATCTCCCATACTTTATCTAGTGAGTCTTTTTCTCCCGATAGTGGATCTCTTTGCATTATAATTCAATAAGGAATACACACAAGAACATGTCTATGTAGTAATAGGAGAAAAATGTATTTTCACCGTAGATTCCTCTACTTTTGGAAATGATCTTGTACCACAAGAATGCTTAGTTATTTGTTTTTCTCTATTGTTTTTGTTTCTTTCACTGATAACCTGCAGTAGATCAGAATATATTTATTCAAAGAGAAAACTAGCATTCGACTACACTAGGTATTTTTTAAATTCAATAACTCTTGTTATTAATTAAATTACCTTCAATTTCTCACTGCCAAAATACTTAACTAGGTATTTCCAGTCCTCCAACTCAACATCCTTAGGACGATTAGACAATTTGTCTTCATCCATACTATAGGCACAATAGTTATTATGTAATCGAGCTTTCCAATCCCTAAAGAGTCTTTGCATAGTGCTTATCCCAAAGCCTTGTAACTTATGTGCTCGCAGCCTACCAGAAACTTCAAATTTGTCCTGAACAAATTGTAACATTAAATTTGATAATTCAAGTAATATCAATTTTGAAAGTGGTTTATTACCTTGACCTTATACCACATTGCTTCTCCATGTTTTGAAACAATATTCTGCCAATTTCCATCTTGAAATGAGATACTACGCCTCATGATCAAGCCTGCGTAATTAACAATATCTCTAGCCCCAGAACCCACAGCTCTATCAATATCATCTGGAATGATTACTTTGATTTTTCCTCCATACTTAGTTTTAATATCAACAGTTTTAGATTTATATTTCCCTCTTCCTCTCTTTCTATTGATGCGAGAAACTGCAAAGAATATATTATCAGTAAAAGAAACGTATAAGTGAATATTCATTATATTGCTTCATAATGTATACTAGTTTTCATAGTTACTTCACCAGTATAAACCAGTGACCCAAAATTGTTGTCATAAAGGGTTTTGAGTCTTTTGAATTTTTTTTACAAAGTTAACACATCAAATAACACTCAGTCGTTATATAGATAAGAACATTTAACAAATTGTGTTTTCTGCTAGAGATTCATCGCTGTAACATGGTTACCCTTGTAAACAAGAATGAAGCAATAACTAGCTCTACATTCCCGGTCAAAATTGATATACACTCGTATTACTGCACCTAATATACTTGCAAAAAGAATAAGTATCACAAGAAAACCAAAATCAACATCATGCAGTCAACTGTGTTGAACTAACTGCACTCATTATGTGTTGTAGTTGCTTGATACTAAGCAATTGAGTCTATCTACTAGGGAGGTACGTGAACTAACCTGCACCAATTTCAACCTCTAGGAAGGGACGAATAATTTCTTCCAGATTTCTTGATGATTGTGTCCCTGGAGATGTTCTTTGGAGAGGATCACTTGATATTTGTTCCGCCTGTAGACGTCCTTGACTTGGGTTAGATGTCTATCCTGTCTCCAATGATACTTCAGCAACTCTTATTTGTTGTATTGGTGGCTGAGATGTAATAGCAAAACATTCACGTTCTCAAAAATTTCCACGTCCACCTCCTGCACCATCTCTTCCACTATTACCTTTACCTCGTCCATGTCCTCGACCAGTTCCTTTCATTTCCTGGAACATTAGATATAAAAAGAGAAGTATCAGAATCAGAAATTAAAGCTTATTATATCTACCTGCCAAGGAAAATATTGATTCATAAAGCAGAGTATTATATTAAACAAGTAAAAAATGTGGGACACTTTACTAACAAGTACTATTGTTTCATTGATGGAAATGTAAAGCATTGATTCTACTTAAAACGCTAATTCTATTTACAAAGTTAAAGCTACAAATGTCATGAATTAATTTCATATCAGCCCAATAAGAACAAAATAAAGATAACTTATCAAAATAAGAGTTAAACATTTATTTCAGTAGTCTTTGTTTCTCAATCATTAAAAGTATTCATCATTGTCTTTTCCATCATCATCATCTAGTGACTCTTCTTTGGTTTCTTCACTCCCAGATACATCTGTATGATTGTCATTAATGAAATTATCTTTCTCATTTTCTTGATCATTGGTACGTAAACAGTTTGTGGTTCAACATCATCCCTATATAAAGACACATGAATATCAGGTTCATGGTTATTGGGAAACAAAATATTACATTCCACTTCCTCTTGTTGATAAGCTTCTTCATTCATTACTGATTCGTCAACTTCAGGCATATTAAAAAGATCTCAAGGATTTGTCTTTACAACAACGAGCCAATCTTTGTCAACCATGTCTTTCAAATAGAAGACTTGTTCAGACTGAGATGCAAACACAAATGGCTCATTTGTGTTTAAAGCACAATGAGTATTCACACTTGTAAAACCATATTTGTCAATCTTCTATCCTCTTTCTAGGCGGGCCACATCCCACCAGTGACACTTGAATAGATGAACTTTTCTATTTCCAACGTAGCGTAACTCGAAAATATCCTCTAATACACCATAATACTCCTTATTAGAATCTGAATCGTCTCCTCTCACAAGAACTCCACTGTTATGTGTTTTTCTCACAAGCTCTTTTTTTGGAACCTAAATCCATTAACCATAAATATTGAATATCGATGCACCAATGGTTCTGGACCTACAACTAAGCTTATGAGCTCATCAGTTGCGCGTCCTTGTGACGCTAGTACAAATATCTACAAAAAAAATAAAACTTGTTCATACTTAGATGTCAACAATAATAGTTAATTAAGTGTGGTTCATAAATTCTTTCACGTGCACGAAACCAATAAATAAAATCATTATTCAGCATTCCATGAGGTCTCGTTGAACCTTGTATTTCAATCTCTCTCATGTATTCCCTACATTTTGTGTTAGTTAAGGTTAATTAAAATATCTTGATGTGAAATTAAATCTGAATTAATAAGAAACTTACTCTATGAAAGGTGAAACCTCTTCACAATTTTGAAGAATATACAAACCTGCTTGGTTGATTCATCATGGGGTAGTTTCTTTCCATCAGAAGACCCCTTTGTTTGCCCACTTTTTTTAAAGATAGACATCTCACCGTTTGATTCAAATCCATCATCATTTATTGCTGATTTATTGAACTTAGTTGAGATACTCTTAAAATAGTGTGAGAAAAATGTAATGCCTTCATTTGCGTCATAACCTTCAGCAATTGCACCTTCTGGATGACCAGGATTGCGAAGATATGATTTAAGTTTTCGCAAATACCTATAAATAGATTTCCAATTTATAAAATATGACATTTAAAACATATTGTCATCGAAATTACAGAATGATATGTTATCTCTCAATAGAGTACATATCCCAATATTGAACTGGTCCACCAAGTTTTGCTTCTCTAGCCAAGTGTATCGGTAAATGAATCATGACATAAAAAAATGCCGGATGACAAACCATTTGAAGTTTACACAATATGATTGGAATTTCAGCCTCAAGGATATCAAGATCTTCAATTGTCAAGCACTTAGAGTATAGATTCTTGAAAAATTTACCTAAGGCTATAATTGGTTCACACACTTCCTTAGGCAGTAAACCATGTATAGCAACTAGTAAAATGTCTTGCAATAATACATAATGATCATGAGACTTCAATCCATGTATATTTTTCTCAAGTACATTAACACACCTTGAAATATTTGATGAAAAGGCATCCGGAACCTTCAAATTAGCTAAGAAATCACATAGCTTGAACTTCTCATCAGGGGACAATGCATAGCATGCTACGGGTAACAAAATTTTTATCTCCGTCCTCAATTGGATGCAACCCTTGCCTAATACCAAGGTCCACCAAATCATATCTCCTTTTCAATGTGTCTTTTGTCTTTCCAACAATACTCATCACAGTTGATAAAATGTTGTCAGAAAAATTTCTTTCTATGTGCATCACATCTAGGTTATGTCTTAACCTAAGACTCTTCCAGTAAGGCAAATGAAAAAAGATACTTTTCTTCCTCTAGTTATAAGGATTGGCAGAAACATTACACTATCTCTTTTGTCCTTTACCAAAACTCACATTGCCCAAATTTTGTAACTGTATAAGTGCTTCATCACCTATTAAAGGGATAGGTGTGACACCTATTTCCACTTTCCCATCAAATAACACCCTATTTCTACGCCATGGATGATTTGTGGGAAGGAAGCGACGCTGACCCATATAACACAACTTGTTACGTAAGGAAATCGATTGTGTATCTTTATGGCAACAAAGGCATGCAAACTTTCCTTTGGTTGACCATCTAGAAAGGTCCCCATATGCAGGAAAGTCATTAATCATCCACATGAGAGCCACACGCATAAGAATTAGATTTTGAGTGTGCATCATAAGTCTCCACCCCATCCCATAATTCTTTCAACTCTTTAATCATTGGTTGTAAGTATACATCAATATCATTGCCAGGAGACTTAGGGCCTGGAATAAGAAGTGTCATCATGAAATATGAACGCTTCATGCAATCCCATGGTCGAAAATTATATGTAACTAGAATAACAGACCAAATGTTATGATTGGTGCTCATATTTCCATAAGGTTGGAATTCGTCGCTTGCTAAACCTAATTGGACATTTCTTAATTCATCTGAAAAAGTAGGATGACACTAATTGAAAGATTTCCATTCTATTGAGTCAGACGGATGTCGCATGACACCATCGTCAATATTTTCTTCCTTGTGCCACCTCATTTTCTTTGATGTCTCTTTTGCCATGTATAGTCTTTGAAGCCTTGGTTTGATAGGAAAATGTCGCAATACCTTATGAGCTACTTTCTTGCCTTTGTGTTCCTGTGAGTTCCATCTAGACTTACCACACTTGGGACATGATTGGGCATATGCATAATCGCGCCAATATAAAATACAATCATTCTGACATGCATCTATTTTGGTATACCCCAAGCCTAGGTCACGAAGAACTTTCTTTGCTTCATAGAAAGAGGTAGGCATAAATGACCCATCGGAAAGAACTTCTTTAAAGAAGATTAATAACTCATCCATCGATCTGTTGCTCCAATGATTAAGACACTTCAAGCGAAGTAATTTAACAATAAAAGACAACTTTGAGACTTTTGTGCAACTAGGATAAAGTTCTGTCTGAGCATCTTTTAACAGTTCGTAGAACTTTGTTGCATGGATTTTTGGCTCTTCATTACCCTCTGAAGAATTCATATTATTCTCCACATTTGTATATCCACAAGCATCGTGAATCATTCCAGTAATGTCATCATCTTCATTGCTATCATCCTCTACTTCATCTTTATGTGTGAATTAGAATTTTCAACTCTAGCTAACACTTCTCCATGCATGTCCCACACTTTATAAGAATCCCACTTTTAATAAGTCTCCTCTTACATCATTTTTTAGCTTGAACACTGTATTCATACACCCTTTACAAGGACATCGAATCATAGTGTTCACCCCGGGTTGACTAAATGCCCAATTAAGAAAACCTTCCACTCCATCTCTATACCTTTGATCAACTCTACTCCTAATATTTAACCAACTTTTATCCATTCCTACTTTTAATAAAAAAAAAAGCAATTAATTAATTAATTCAATTGAGGACCCATCTGGGAATCTGTTCGACTCTTACTGCACAAAAATGAAGATCCAAAAGAATAAACAACAATTCAAAGTACCAATTTATGTTAAATAAAAGTTTATTTTCAGTGAAATATATCTATAAAAAATCATGAATTGCGTACAAGAATTATATTTATGTCATAATTTAGCATAAAAGAAAAAAACAACTAGAAAAGAAAATTGCAAGATCATGAGTGGCAGAAAAATCTGAATAAATAAAGTAAAAAATATCAATAATTAGGCTATGACTAGAATTGAAAATTAAATGAGTAGTGATCTTGCTATGGCGTACCTAATGTTGATAATCAAAGAACACACAAATATCAAAGTTTTCTAGAAAGATGTAGACCACAATCTGGCCAAGACTGATCGGAGAATGACCTGAAAAATCCAGCAAAACAAAAAAGGAACATAAGTTGTGAGGATATTTAAAAGAAAGTAAGTAGTTAAAAGTAACAATACAACATAAATATAAAAAAATTGAATCTAAACGAGGTCTAGTGGATTTAGGAGAGTGAAAAACATCATTTACGATGTTCCCAAGCTACTCTCCACTAAATGTATAGAATTCCACAAGAAATTGCCAAGGAAATCTCTCTCCAACTTCCACAATAAAAAAATGAAATAAAGAAGAACACACTAGTGACTTGATTGTTGTTATTGTCGTTATGGCAAAGTAGAAAATGGGTCACCAATGTGAGGATAAAAGTGTTGACTGACTCTGTAGGCGAGGTAATAACTTCTCAGCTATTGTCACTACCGTGTATGCAAAGAATGAGCAAAGTCAAAGAGAGCTCGTGGCAAACTTTACAGACTATAGGTGCTTCTATACAAGTACCATGAATTCTTAGTAGAGACTTTAAAAATGTCATGTATGTCAATGAAAGGATTGGTCAACCTGTAACAGTTGTTGAGGTGGAGGGGTTCAAGGAAATGCTAAACCAGTTATAACTCACTCTTCTGAAGGCACATGGATGTTTTTTCGCTTGGAGCAATAAATAACACTACTAAGAATTCATGGTCACCAATGCGAGGATAAAAAGGTTACGAATAGTACTCCTGATGTTCAATCTTATGGATCTGTTTATCTGGTAACTTAAGATTGCAAAAGGGTAGGCTTAATTTAGCAGAGAGTACAGTTATGTGTCATGAATCTATGTGTTCGGTGAATGCAAAGAAATATCAAATGCAAAAAAGTATTTCCATTTGTTGCAAGGAACATGTTCTTTTTTCATCATCACATGCTAGTCTAGGAATAGGTTCTGAATTCACCCATGATTTTAGAGTTTTGAATTTGAATAGCATCAACTTCAACATTTTGTTTGACGAATTTCAGGAAAATCAGACACACTCATAATGCTTCTTTTTTAGTGCAGCTATATCATAATCAACATGTTTACCGCAAACAACTCTTAAATTTTAACCAAATATTGTCCAAATGCCTGCATGATATTTTAAGTAAGCTGTAATATAAATTTACAATGACTTTTAGAAGCCATACAACAAATGAACACTCACATTAATAATAAAAAAATTCCTAATACTCTCATGTACGAGAAGATAGATTCCCCTCAATTTTGAAACAGAGAAACCCCTTGGCCCTAGCAATTTGTTTTACACATATACAATCTAGTATTACAGACTTTGGATCCATAGGCGAGGTTGTAGTTGTGACCACGACTTCACAAGGTCGAGGCTTGGTGACCTGGTCACCTTCGCAAGTGCAACCACTTCTTTGTAGGATCGAGCCTTGGTTCCGCAAGAGCAGCTGCACCAACAAGTGTTGCAGCAGCAGGTGTTGCAGCAGCTCTTGTGATTCAAATCCCAAGTTTCAATCAGACCTCTGGAAATAATTCAGGGTCCCACCAACGTAAACCAAATATGTTACCCAATTAGAAACAAAATTCTGGTCTTAATGTAACTTGCAAAACTTTCAGGGGAGGTCGTCTCGACAAAAGTAGGTATCACACCCAAGGCTCCATTTTAACTATAAGTATGAAGATATCTTGAATGAATTTGAAAGCCTTGAGACCCAAACAAAGGTAATTCTAGACAAAACTCAACATTCCAGAACTAACAAAACCATTAGAACTTCATTTCAAGGCCATTTACTAAAGTTACATACAAGCAGATTTAGCTGGCCATGGACTCATACTCTTAAGTCATTTGTATCTATATTTCACTTTAGTTAATCTAATCTAGTAAGATCAAGAGCTCAGCATACTGAGTTGTCCAAACACGAGGATGTACGATGGTTTTCTTTATGGTAGAGCCATTTATTAACCAACAAGAACTCCAA
>JAJONQ010025820.1:0-18960 GCA_036250385.1 Solanum microdontum | reverse complement strand
TGAGGATGATGAGCTTGTCATAGCACAGAGGGCGGAGTTACTATCTAAAAGAGGAATGATCCATCTAGGAGCAGGAATCCGCAGCCTACCACCCCTACTCCTCCAGTCCCAGAACAAGAAATGGTACTGGCACCTCCGGTACAGGGTCCTCTGCCCAAGTCAATGAATAGATTAAAGACTGAGGGGCTAAGGACGATCCTTGAGGAAAAGTGTCTGTCCATAGATGGGGTTATCGACAAGTACCCGAAGATAATGGATTTCCTGAAACACCACAAGTTCCAAATCTTCACCAAACCCCGTGGTTCTTATATTTCAAGTTGGGTTAGAGAATTCTACAGTGCATACGATGCATTGATACCCCAAAGGAATAAGCAAGCAGCAACTTTCAAAGAAGTCGACTACGTGGTTGTCAGAGGTAAGAAGGTAACTTGTGACAGTGATGCTATCAACACAGTCTTGGGCATGTCCACTAGTATTAATGATTACTGCTAGCACTTGATTAGAACAAAGAAGCTGGAGGAGATGAAAAAATGGTTAGCCTCACTAATTTCAGATGGTACTCCGAAGTGGTTGGCAGAAGGGGCCCCAATTGAAAAGAAAGACCTAAACGTTGCTGCAAGATTCTGGTTCGGTATTATCAGCAGCATAAGCATGCCATCCCAGAATAAGCCAATCTTTTGCCTTGCTAAAGTTGCCTGTATGGGTTACATCATAAATGAAACCATGATAAATTTGGGGATGATCATTGCTTCAGAGATTCTCCTGCATGCAAAGTAGTGCCAGACCTCACTTCATTTCTCGGTATTGATCATCGAGCTGTGCATACGAGCTCAGGTGCCTAGAGATGCCAAGAAAGATGTGGAAGTGATTCTCACATCCTCTACCGATATCCGGAGGATCGAGATAGAATATTTAAAGGACCAAGCTGAACAAAAGAAAAAGGCAGCCCTGGTGAATTCTTCCCCGGTTGTAGACACAAACTTATCACCTGTAGAGGCATTTTTGCCTACTCCGGCCCCTGGGCATTCAGGTACTCCTTGTGATGTATCTTCTGACGCCCTTAGTTCTTTTATTGATGTACTACCTCCTAGATCTACTGCTGTCTCCCGAACTCCGATCACCCAGGCATCATTACTTCGAATGGGACAGCTTGCCTATTCTGCGGATCGTCGGGCAGCCAAGCTTGAGACCTCCGTTCCTGACATTATTCAGGCTGCTTTGACCAATGTTGTGACACCATTGAGCTTGTCATTGATACCCTTGCGACAAGGATAGCGGTGTGTGAGCGTGGTCAAGAAGCCACCGAGGAGGTGACGACTTTAAAAGCTGCCATTGTTAAGCTGAGAAAAAATGTGGACTACCTGAAGTCCACCGATATGTCCATGGTCTTTGGAACAGTGGAGATTCAAGACGTGCCTGAGATGCCTCCAACTACCTCCGGACATGAGGATAGAATGGAGCAGCCCACCGATCCTGAGTCAAAGGCAGAAACTAATGAGGAGATATTTGAGGAGACTGAGGGAGTTGCAGATAAAGACCTGACTGAGACTAAAGCAGCCATTATAGATGTGGCTGTGTAGGCTTCCCTGGCAAATACACTGTTTGCTGCCTCTAGTGGAGCTGGCTCTTCTGGTGACTTCGGGTACTGAGACCTAAGACTAGATCGATACACCAGGCACTGATGCCCAGACAGATGAAGCGACTGCTTAGACAGGATCCCCTATTTGCCTCCATCTCTGTCTTTATTTCTTTTCACTTTTGGATATTTTTATTTGCATTTGAGGACAAATGTTATTTTTATTTGTGGTGGGGTGAGGCCCACCTTTGTGTGCTGATTATGACTCTTGTTTTGTTTATCTATTTGGGCTTTGTGCTAAATTTGTGTTGTACTACTTTTTGTGGAAGGTTTGAGCTTGTGGCTCCTTATTTTTAATTGAAAATGATTTTTGACCCTTTCGGAAAAAAAATTGCCACCTCTTGTTTGTGTTGGATATGACTGTTCTCTTGCAAATTTGAGTATTGGTTTTGATCAATACCAATGACTCAAATAGTGCTCATAATCGAACAAACATGAATGTGCGATGAGGCCAAATTAAGTTGCATAGAAAATATGTGAACTCTTTGCATCTCATTGTGACTAGCCCAATTATCGAATCGAGTCTCCTGTGATGATCGTTGCACACTAACGAAAGTGTGGAGTCTTGTTTGACTTTGGTGTCGATGCCTTGTGTGATGAGCTTACTGTGAACCATGCATGATAACCCCTAGAATTTGCCCCGTTAGTCCAGTCGACTAAGTAAGGCTATCTCTTGATATGATCTTAGGCAATTTTGAAGAGTGTGAAACAATTTGACATATACCTCTTTTGTGACCTACCTTGTGAGCATGTGTGAATCTCTCTTGAACACCCCTTGAGCCTTATCCTTCTTTGGAAGAAACTTGATGAAATCATAACCTTTCTTAAATACACTACCCATAATCCTCTTGATTTGTGGTTGATTGAATAGCCAACTTAGGTCAAAAGCCTAAGTTGGGGGTGTGGTGAAAAGAGAAGGCAAGTCAAGAAGTGCAAGAAAAGTCTCATTTAACCCATGATTTTGAGAAAAATGGAACCCCTCCATATAAAAAAAGGGAAACAAAAGAAAGAAAAAGAAAAAGAATGAAAAAGTTATGGAATAAAGTACAAAAGAAATGGAGTTTCCAAACAATCCATGGAAAGTGAATAATGGGATGACTTATGAGCACTATACAAAATGATGAAAGAAGAGGAAATGAAGTGTTGTGAGCACCACATTTCATGAGAATGAAAGTCACTGAGTCTAAATGACCATACCTTTGCACTCAGCCCCATTACAAGCCTTGAAAAGCCCTTTTTAATCTTTAGTGAGCTGAAGCAATTGTCTATTGGAAAATACGAGCAAACCTATGGGTAAAAGCATGCATTATGTTCATATTTGTGAGTGTGAGCGTTGTATTTGATTTCGAAGCTTTAAATTGCGAACCTTTGTGTGAATATGGAATCATTTTTTGTGTGAGGGCATTTGAACAGTTTAGTTGAGCTTGAACTTGCATATGAAGCAAGTATTATGAGCTTGAGATTCTTTGATATTGGTGAGTCACAACTTGAAACTTTGAGTGCACATTTGATCTTCGCATGAGTAAGTTCAATCTTGTGTGTGCATTCATGATTGAGTCTTGTGTAGCACTGTCTGAAACATCCTTTTTGAACTGCTGAACTTGAGTTTTACTTGAGGACAAGCAAACGTTTAAGTTAGGGGTGTTGATGAGTCCACAGTTTGGACTCATTTTGGGATTTATTTTGATAGATTTAGTGTCCTCAAGTGCATATTTTGTCTCAATAACTGATGTAAATCCTTAAGTTTCAGGTATTTGGAGTTTGAGGCAAAGTATAGACACTATTTGGCAAAGAGGAACAAAATGGTTGAAAAGACGAAGAAAACAAGGCCTGAGGATGGCCTAATGCATTAGGCGAGTCACTGAATGGCCTTAACCTCACCTAAAGTTCCAGTGTGCTGAGCCCTGAAGGAAAAGATCAAGTTGGCGATGAAAGGGAGCAGTCAGCGTTTCACCTAACAGTTTCGCAAAGCAGTACTATATTGCCGAATGATCCATAACATGAAGATGTTGAAGGCAAAAGCTAAAAGGCGATGAAGCAGATCAAAGGGCGGATCGCCGAGTGCATTGGCAATCCTGACTAACTGCGACAATGATCCTTTGCAGCATAAATTTTCAAAAACTATAAATACTCATTTAATTTTGTAGCTTAGTATCAAGTTGTAAAGAATTATTACTGAGACATAGAATATTTTCAGTTTTTAGTTCTTAGAGTTTTTGGGAGACATTGTTCTTGAGCTTGAAGGTTTTGAAGGTTTTCAACTCCAATAAAATTGGAAGTGGGTATCCAAGAATCTTCATTCTAGACGTGTTTAAAGACATTTTCTATCGTACCCACTTGATGGAAACACTTGTTGGTATTGATTTCTATCTCTTTTTTATGTCTAGCTAAAACCCCAATTCCTGGGATGTGATTTTGTGAATATGGGTTAAATTTCATGTTGGGTATTGCTTACTGTTAGTCTATTTGTTGTTTAAATGTGATTTCATTTAGTAGTTGTGTTAGAGCTTAATGGGATTGTAGTTGCAAATATGATTTCATTTTAGTATTTTTGGCTTACTCAAGAGAGAGGTTTTAAAACTAAGCCTACTAAATCGATAGTCGGTGGTTATTAGGTCGTCGTGGGATCAACTTGAGACAGTGAATCCTAGGCCTTTTCCCACACATTCAACTCAAGAGAGTGAATGGGGTAAGATGGAGGTTGTGCTTAATTGCGGTAACTCGGTGTTCAAGAGAAACCCAGTTGATTCGGGGTTAGTTGCTCGAGAGAGAATTTACCCCCACTAAAGTCTAGCCTAGTTACAAATGATCAGCAATTGACTATCAATAGCGTTTACCCGATTGTGTATTTTATCCCGTATTTGTAACACCCCTAAATATTAACCAAGAGTCGCATGTCGATTTACCGTTGCTTAATTACTACAATATGTTTTATTCTCATTTTGGGAACTTGAAGTTTTGTGATAATTGAAAACTTGCTTAACATAAATTGTGATCGTAATTTAAGGTATTGTGTTGGGGTATTTTCTTAATATTCTAATTAGAATTATGTATAACTTTAAAAGGAGGTGAGGGATATATATATAGGTGTATATGTATGCATTTTGGGCAGCACACAACTATTTGGGCAGACACCTTTTGGAAACAACTGTGCATTGTGATAAACATCACTTTTGAGACTATATTTTGACACCTTTTCTAGTCAAATTTATCTCACCTGAAGTATAAGATCCTTACAACATTATCTAACAAGTTCTTCAAAATCACAAGAGAAAAACTTGGCCTTTTTTGCTGGAATTCGAGACACACACTTATTTGTGGTAAGTGGTAAAATCTGTTTTGGAGCTGGGTAGTGTTTAGTATTTAAACCATAACTTAAGTTATAAAACTTAGTTTACAGTGAATAAATATGATCTTGAAAGCTAATTCGTAGACCTACAACTCTTATGTTTATGTAAAACTCTAATTTAGCTGTTATGGATTTGAAATATGGGACTCAACATAGGACAAGTTCTGTCCAGAGTTAGAAAGTAGAAATCCTGTACGGACAACTTTTAATGTTTTGAATATATCTTCTCGTACAAAATATATTTTTCGGTAATTCTTGTTTGGTTTCAACCTTAAGAGATGTACCTACATCTTTCATGAAGGTTATAAAGTCTAGTTTTGCCGTTTTCCTTTTCAAATCTAAGTTTCGACATAAGGTACTAGGTTGGCCAGAATCACTATTTTGGGATCATAGTCGTATTTATACAGCCTAAGCTTACTTGTGATGATAATCCTGTTTTATTTTGACATTATTGAGATACTAGGAATTGAAGAAGTTATTTAATTGTAATTTTAAGGTTGTATATACTAGTGAACAAGTTGAGGACCTTAAAACGTTGGTTGGTCTACGGTCTAAAAATTGCAAAGTTGTGTTGGACTGTTTCTTTGCTAAAGCACCGAGGTTTGTGTATAAATTTGTACTTGCACTCTTTTAATTGTGGGTATATCTGAAAGTTGATCTTGGTACCTTGGTTACCTCTTGTCACTTTGCATTATCGTGTTGGTATCCTTTAAGACGTAAAGACGTTTGTGTAACTCGCCCACTTGTACGGATTGTTTGATCATTTGGCACTCTTGTTGGGACCTTGTCCTTCTTGTGGCTGTGACTTTGTCACTATTAGCATGCCTCTTGATTCAGATCATTTGCCATCCTGACTCTAGATTTTTAGTCCGTCTTAAGAATGGAAGTTGTCCATTTTAAGTATGAACTAGAAAGCCATTTTTAATATGGTTCTTAGTTCTCTTGATTATTGGGCTTTGACCCTTCTTGGTACAAGGCGTCGGCCCTTCTTGATACTTGCTTGTGCTTGGTGTGACGACATAATGTATATATTGGGCAAGCCTTGTTATTGAATCTCTTGGAAATTGGTGCTATGAGCATTTTGACATTTGGATCTTTAAATATCGAACTTGATATTCTTATTATATTTTTTACTTGATTTAATTATTATGTTTCAATGGTGCTGCCCATGACTTAAGAAAGTTAACTTGGTTAATCTGATGGCTCCGAACCTATAGTTTTTATACCACTAAGCTATATGCTTAGCGATAATTGTTTTTATCGTAGGGAATGATCGAGTGGATGCATGAAGCTGGCCATTAGAGATGGAAATTTTGAGAGCCTTAAGAAAGATCACATTTGCATATAGGCATCTATTTTTGTATAAACCTTGGGACTTGTATATGATCTATGTGTTGTATATTTACATGAAATTTTAAGGACTAATTTGATCATGTCACCATGGGTTGTAATATAAGTATGTCTATATGTTTTGTTCTTTTGGGGTGTGTAAACCCAAGTCTTGTAATATACGAAAGTTTCTGCTAATTTTGAATGATTGTGTGAAGCATGAACTACCTAGTTTGGGTACTCAAAAGCTAGTAATATTCTTTTTATATCATTTTTACTAGTGTGAGGACAATATATGCATAAAAATCTCATGAGTTATTGGCTTATATTATTTCGGAAGGGTCGCTACAAGTGTTGGTATCAGAGCCTAGGTTTGTGGTTCTAGGACTTTTGCTGTGAATTACTTGTATACTTGTTCACTTTCGAAAAAGGTCCTATTTGGATTATTTGTTCACTTACATGGTTTATAATATTTTATCACATGTAGAGTGCACATGCATCATGTACATGTCCCTAATGCAATGTGATCTTTCCTTTTGAAGGAATTAAGTTATGGCCTCTTCTTCTGACCAACCTATGAAAGCTGATCGTGAAGGTTTGGGTACCTCTGCTCCCCAACCTCATGCATTAGAAGAGGTTGGAGAACCTTTCTTAAATCAATATGGTCCCCACATTAGTGGGTCTCAAGTGGGAAACCATCAGGGTGTAAGAGCTGGTTCACATCTTCACATGAGACGTGGTACTCAAGCCATGAATCCTCCTTTTCAACAAATGGCTGAATTCTTCCACCACATGGCTGAAGCAATGCATAATCCCAACGTGATTAACTTTGAGAAAATGAGGAAAATGGGTGGAGTGGAGTTTGAAGGCACCATTGATCCCACAGATGCTAAACAATGGCTGGAGCGCATGGAGAGGGTATTTGAGCAGTTAGAGTGTTCAGATGTTGCCAAATTTAAGTATGTTAATTCACTATTACAAAATGATGTGTACGATTGGTGAGTAAGTGTTCCAAATGCCAAGGTAAAACCTCCTGTTCTTACTTGGGATGATTTTCTTAGGGAATTTCGTATGAAGTATGTTCCACCTGCTTATTGTGATGCAAAGAGAAAGGAGTTTTTGAATTTAAGGCAGCGAGGCATGTTTATTGTTGAGTACCAACATAGGTTTCTAAGGCTCTCTTGTTATGCTGTGGGTATTATTAAAGAGGAAAAAGACAAGTGCAGGAAATTTGAAAATGGTTTAAATGATTCCATTAGAATGAATGTGGCGATCCTGCAATATGAGAACTTTTGTAAGTTAGTGTATGTTGCTTTTACTTGGGAACGACTTTATAAAGAAGAAGCTAGTAGAAATGAAAACAAATTCCAAAAGCCTAGACCAGATTTTGGGGGTCCAACAATAAGGGGAAGGTTTGATAATTCTAAGGCTGGTAGTGATAACAGGCCACCGCAAAAAAGCAAAACATATCAGATTTTTCTATAGCTAGCACTCCAAATTATGGCCAAGGCAAACCTCGTGTTCCCACTTGTCTGCAGTGTGGAAAGAATTATTATGGTACTTGCAGGAAAGCTTCTGGTGCATGTTTCATTTGTGGAGCTTTAATTATAATGTGAAGGATTGTCCTAATCCTAATAATGCTCCTTCTTTGAGAACTGAAGGCTCAGTTCATAAGCCTTCTATTAATCCTCCTCAAACTAATAGAGGTGCAAGACTTAAAAACACCCAAGCAGCAGGTACAAGTGGAGCTAATCAAGCTAGTGGACAAAGGGCTACTGCACGTGCTTATGCTATGAGGCAAATGGATGATCAAGATGCACAAGACGTGGTTGTTGGTAAATTTCACTTATTTGGCTTATGTGTGTTTACATTTATTGATCCGGGTTCTACACATTCCTATATTTGTACATCACTTGTTCTTCCTAAAAATGTGAAATCTGTGAGACTTAATTACGATGTGCTGGTTAAAAGTCCTTTGGGTTATCAAGTGGTGTGTAATCGAGTTTACCAAGATTGTCCCTTTGTGATTCAAAACCTAGTCTTCCTTGTTGATTTGATTGAAATGCCCTTCAAGGATTTTGATGTTATTATCGGAATGGATTGGCTTTATAAATATCATGCGGTGGTAGATTATAGGTCTAAGCATGTGACTTTTAAAGATCCGACATTTTCACACATCATTGTACAAGGTGAAAGATCATTGACATCTAGTATTATTTCTGCAACCTTGGCAAGAAAGTTAATGCATCAAGGTTATGGGGCATACCTTGCTCACATAGTTGATACACGGTTGGAGAGTCCTTGTAACAAGGACATACATGTTGTATGTGATTTTCCAGAAGTCTTCCCAGAAAACCTTCCTGGATTGCCCCCGGAAAGAAAGGTTGAATTTCCAATCGAGCTTATTCCTGGATCTACCCATATTTCTATCACTCCTTATAGAATGGCTCCGGCAGAATTAAGAGAATAGAAAGCTCAATTGCAAGAACTTCTTGAGAAAGGTTTTATTCGACCTAGTGTTTCTCCTTGGGGAACCCCCGTTTTATTCGTAAAGAAGAAAGATGGCACTCTTAGGCTTTGTATTGACTATAGGCAATTGAACAGAATAATAATCAAGAATAGATATCCACTACCAAGGATCAATGACTTGTTTGACCAATTAAAGGGTGATAAAGTATTCTCAAAGATTGATTTAAGGTCTAGATATCACCAACTGCGTGTTAGAGAGAAGGATGTTCTTAAAACTGCTTTTAGAACTCGGTATGGTCATTACAAATTTTTGGTGATGCAATTCAGATTGACAAATGCTCATGCGGTATTCATGGATCTAATGAATCAAGTATTCAAGCCTTATCTTGATCAATTTGTGGTTGTTTTTATAGATGATATTTTAATATTTTCCAGAAATAGTGAAGACCATGATAAACACCTCTGGATTATTTTGCAAATTTTGAAGGAGAAAGAACTTTATGCTAAACTTTTCAAGTGTGAATTTTGGCTTGATGAAGTGACGTTTCTGGGACATGTTGTATCAGTCGAAGGCGTGAAAGTGGATCCTAGTAAGATACAAGCAGTTGTTAAATGGAGACCTCCCAAAAGTCCAACCGAGGTAAGAAGTTTCTTAGGCTTAGCAGGATACTACAGAAGATTTATGAAAGGCTTTTCCATTATCGCCTCTCATTTGACTAAGCTCTTGCAGAAGAAGTAAAGTTTATTTGGGATGACAAATGCCAAGAGAGCTTTGAAACTCTCAAATCCTTGTTGACTCAAGCGCCTATATTTACTCTACCAATTAAAGGGAAAGAGCATGTAGTATACATCGATGCTTCTCACAATGGTCTCGAATGCGTTTTGATGCAAGAAGGGAAAGTTATTCCTACTCATGATCTTGAACTTGCTGTTGTAGTGTTTGCTTTAAAAATATGGCAGCATTATATGTATGGAGAGAAATGTCATATATTCACTAATCACAAGAGCTTAAAGTACTTGGGTACTCAGAAAGAGTAAACCTTCGACAACATAGATAGTTTGAACTCATCAAGGATTATGACTGCACGATTGATTATCATCCAGGTAAAGCCAATGTCGTTGCAGATGCCTTAAGTAAAAAATCCTTCACAAGCATTTCCTTGAGTCCTTTACCCTTGCTTCTTGAGTTAAGAGCCATGAATGTTTGTTTTACACCTGATTCAAATGGTTTAGTTATTAATTTGCGAGTAAAGCCAATATTACTTGAACAGGTGAAGGACGCACACAAGATAGATAAGAAACCTGTAAAATTGACTAGAGAAATTCAAAATGGGGGAAAACTTGATTTTACATTAACAGAGGATGGAGTCTTATTTTATCAAGATAGACTATGTGTCCCTAATGATGACAAATTAAGGAGAGAAATATTGAATGAAGCACATACCTCACCATATGCAATGCATCCTGGGAGTACAAAGATGTACCAGACCATCAAAGAAAATTATTGGTAGAATGGTATGAAGAGAGAGATTGTGGAGTTCATTTCTAAATGTTTGGTTTGTCAACAAGTAAAGGCAGAACATCAGGTCCCAGTTGGTTTACTACAACCTTTGTCGATGCCGGAATGGAAATAGGAGAGAATAACTATGGACTTTGTTTCTGGACTTCCTCGCACCCAAAGAAATCATGATGCAATATGGATGATTGTAGATAGGCTAACCAAGAGTGCTCACTTCTTAGCAATCAGGATGGATTACTCACTTAAGCGTTTAGCCGAATTGTACATTAATGAGCTTGCAGGAAGCTTTGGGTACTAAGCTAAAATTTAGCACTTCGTTCCATCTTCAAACAGACGGCCAGTCGGAAAGAGTGATACAAATTTTGGAGAATATGCTTCGAGCTTGCATTATGGAGTTTGAGGGTTGTTGGGACAAACACTTGGCTTTGACAGAATTTTCTTACAATAACAGTTATCAATCGAGTATTGGAATGCCTCCCTATGAAGCCTTGTACGGAAGGAAATATCGGACCCTTCTTTGTTGGAGTGAAGTTGATGACAGAAAGCTTGTTGGTCCTGAAATGTGCAACAAACAGAAGACAAGGTAAAAATTATCAAGGATCGTCTAAAAATTTATTCGGATACACAAAAGTCATACACTGATCTTAAAAGGCATGACATTGAATATCAAGTGGGAGATAAAGTATTCCTAAATGTGTCTCCATGGAAAAAGATTATGAGATTTGGCCAAAAAGGAAAACTTAGTCCCCGATTTATTGGACCTTTTGAGATACTTGAAAGGGTTGGACCAGTTGCATATAAATTAGCTTTGCCACCGGAGTTAGAGAAGATCCACAATGTCTTTCATGTTTCTATGGTCAAAAGATATCGTTCGGATCCATCGCATGTTCTTTCGGTTGAATCTATTGAGATTAATCCTGACTTGACTTATAATGAAGAACCTATCTGAATTGAAGCTCGAGAAGTAAAGCAACTTAGAAACAAGAGAATCCCCTTAGTAAAGGTACTTTGGAGGAACCATTCGGGAAAGGAAGCTACCTGGGAAAGAGAAGAACACATAAGGACCCAGTATCCGCACTTGTTCCGAGACTAGTGTAAGGTAAATTTAGAGACAAAATTTCTTTAAGGGGGAGAGAGTTGTAACACCCCTATATATTAACCAAGAGTCGCATGTCGATTTACCGTTGCTTAATTACTACACTACGTTTTATTCTCATTTTGGGAACTTGAAGTTTTGTGATAATTGAAAACTTGCTTAACATAAATTGTGATCGTAATTTAAGGTATTGTATTGGGGTGTTTTCATAATATTCTAATTAAAATTATGTATAACTTTAACAGGTGGTGAGGGATATATATAGGTGTATATGTATGCATATTGGGCAGCACACAACTATTTGGGCAGACACCTTTTGGAGACAGTTGTGCATTGTGATAAACATCACTTTTGAGACTATATTTTGACACCTCTTCTAGTCAAATTTGTCTCACCTGAAGTATAAGAACCTTACAACATTATCTAACAAGTTGTTCTTCAAAATTACAAGAGAAAAACTTGGCCCTTTTGGCTGGAATTCGAGACACACTTCTTTTTGGTAAGTGGTAAAATATGTTTAGGAGCTGGGTAGTGTTTAGTATTTAAACCATAACTTGAGTTATAAAACTTAGTTTACAGTGAATAAATATGATTTGGAACGATAATTTGTAGACCTACACCTCTTATGTTTATGTAAAACTCTAATTTAGTTGTTATGGATTCGAAATATGGGACGCAACATAGGACAAGTTCTGTCCAGAGTTCAAAAGTAGAAATCCTTTATGGACAACTGTTAGTGTTTTGAATATATCTTTTTGTACAAAATATATTTTGCGGTGACTCTTGTTTGGTTTCAACCTTAAGAGATGGACCTACATCTTTCATGAAGGTTATAAAGTCTAGTTTTGTCGTTCTCCTTTTCAAATCTAAGTTGCGACATAAGGTACTAGGCTGGCTAGAATCACTATTTTGGGAGCATAGTTGTATTTATACAACCTAAGCTTACTTGTGATGATAATCCTGTTTTATTTTGACATTATTGAGATACTAGGAATTAAAGAAGTTTTTTAACTGTATTTTTAAGGTTGCATTTACTCATGAACATATTGAGGACCTTGAAACGTTGGTTGGTCTATGGTCTGAACTCGCGAAGTTGTGTTGGACTGTTTCTTTGCTAAAGCACTGAAGTTTGTGTATAAACTTGTACTTGCACTCTTTTAACGGCTGGTATATCTGAAAGTTGATCTTGGTACCTTGGTTACCTCTTGTCACTTTGCATTGTCGTGTTGGTATCCTTTAAGACGTTAAAGACACTTGTGTAACTCGCCCACTTGTACGGATTGTTTGATCACTTGGCACTCTTGTTAGGACCTGTCCTTCTTGTGGCTGTGACTTTGTCACTATTGGCATGCCTCTTGATTAGGATCATTTGCCATCTTGACTCTGGATTTTTAGTCTGTCTTAAGAATGGAAGTTGTCCATTTTAAGTATGAACTAGAAAGCCATTTTTAATATGGTTCTTGGTTCTCTTGATTATTGGGCTTTGACCCTTCTTGGTACAAGGCGTCGGTCCTTCTTGATACTTGCTTGTGTTTGGTGTGACGACATAATGTATATATTAGGCAAGCCTTGTTATTGAATCTCTTGGAAATTGGTGCTATGAGCATTTTTGACTTTTGGATCTTTAAATATCGAACTTGATACTCTTATTATATTTTTTTACTTGATTTAATTATTATGTTTCAATGGTGCTGCCCATGACTTGAGAAAGTTAACTTGGTGAATCTGATTGCTCCGAACCTATAGTTTTTATACTACTAAGCTATATGCTTAGCGATAATTGTTTCTATCATAGGGAATGATCGAGTGGATGCATGAAGCTGGCCATTGGAGATGGAAATTTTGAGAGCCTTAAGAAAGATCACATTTGCATATAGGCATCTATCTTTTGTATAAACCTTGGGACTAGTACATGATCTATGTGTTGTATATTTACATGAAATTTTGAGGACTAATTTGATCAAGTCACCATGGATTGTAATATAAGTATATCTATATGTTTTGTTCTTTTGGGGTGTGTAAACCCAAGTCTTGTAATATACGAAAGTTTCTACTAATATTGAATGATTGTGTGAAGCATAAACCACCTAGTTTGGGTACTTGGAAGTTAGTAATATTCTTTTTATATCATTTTTACTAGTGTGAGGACAATATATGCATAAAAATCTCGTGAGTTATTGGCTTATATTATTTTGGAAGGGTCGCTACAGTATTCCTATCACATCCCAAGAATCCTGTCTCCCTATATTCACATCTTTGTATTTTCGCTATTTTAGTTGTTAATTGACTACAAACCCCCCTTGATAATTGACATTCGTGTCAACCCTTTAATTTATTATGTTTTTACTCGATAATGTTTTTAGCTATGGTTAACTCTAGCATATTCACGCTTAACTCTTAATTCTCAGAAACCGCTCCCTTGGGACTCGACCCCAACCCATTCGGTTAGGTTATATTACTATTGTACGATCGTAGACACTTGAATTGGAAGTTGTATCTTGATTACGCAAACATCAGCTAACTCTAGCATATTTGCGCTTAACTCTTAATTTTTAAAAACCGCTCCCTTGGGACTCGGCCCCAACCCATTCGGTTGAGTTATATTACTATTGTACGATCGTAGACACTTGAATTGGAAGTTGTGTCTTGATTACGCAAACATCAAAATGGCGCCGCTGCCGGGAAGTGGTGTTACTTGAGAATTATTACTTGAGTCGAATTTTGCTTTTGTTAGTCATAGTTTACTCACTTAACTTTCAATTTTGTTTTTTGCTTATGTGTGCTTTACAGCAGAAGAGGTGAGTCTATTAAGCAGAACTCGCGAGGAAATGGAGTTTCCTCCATTAGAAGTAATGATGTTTAGGGATCGCAAGGTTTAAAGAACTGATAACTCAATGCCCAACTCATGAAATTCCTAATATAGTCCTCCTTGATTGTTTCTACAGAAGTCTTGGTCCCAAAAAAAAGGTTTTGGCAGATCAATTCATTCCGGGTGGCATTGCAAAATAGTCATATGCGATAGCAGTCTAACTGATTGATCACTTGGCCGAGAAAAACCAAGAAGTAGAGAAGGACTTCATGTTGCCCACACTGGTGACTCAGATAGATGAGTTGGCCAAAAGGATAGTGGAGATCGAAGTCCTATGCAAAAGGAAGGATAAATATATCCCTCCTTATGAGCAAAGAAGGCCTAAGGACAACGAGAGAAAATATGTCAAAGGAATGCTCTCAATCATTCTCCACAAGGTAACTGTGCATGATAGAGTGCTGGACGAGATGAATGAGAACATCGAGGTGATGAAACAGATGATTGGTTCTCATTCCAGATCTATCCAGCTCCTCGAGACCCTTATGGGTCATGTTTTGCCTCACCTCTACCTGCAGCAAAACAGGGGGTTGCCTAGTGATACTAAGGCTAACCCCAAAATTTGAGTTTGAAAGTTGACTAACGTCGTGCCACAATGTTAACTAAGGCGTTGTTTGGGAGGCAACCCAAAACCCCTTAAAATGCTTTATTTTTGTCTCTGTAAATAATGGTGTGTTGATTGTGCAAGTTTAAGTGTGGAAAGTATTTAAAAAGTGCAGGTTGGTGAGCGAATGTTCCAGTCGGCGCGCCCGATTTAATCCGTCGTTTGGCTCAACACAATTTTAACTTGGAGCTTGTAAAACTCGGCGAGCCCAGGAGCAACTTGGTGATTCGACAACTAGGTCGGCGATCCCGATGTTGCCCATCGTTTGAACCCCAAGAAACTGAAGGTCCTGTAAAAGTTAGCGAGGTAAGTAACCACCCAGTGGATCACCGAGTGCGACCAACGTCGTCGAATGGGCACTAACTGAACGATTATAAGAGCCAAAGGTTTTAAAGTTTCAAGCTCTTCACTTTCCCTCGCTTTCAAACTTCGCAAACTCACATAAAGTTAGTATTTTCAATATTTTTACATTCCATACGTATTTTGGTTGTTGATTGGTGCTCGGAATTGGGATTTCATTGTTGCCTAGCATTTCAAAGTATTTTAATCGGCATAAAGGTTGGTTTTCCAAACCTCGAGTTTACTTTCAAAAATTTGGTACCCATTTGCAATGATCATATCGTATTGTCGTGTGTTGGGCCTCTCTGATAGGATTAGAATGCTTAAATGTCAGTTTTAATTTAATAATCTTGCCCATATTGTTCTAATCATCGAATACCCGTAAATTTGTGCCTTAAATTGAGTTAAATTTTGTAGGTATGCTTGCATGTTGGTTAGATTTGTTAGGTGAAGTCTAAGTAGCCCGTATTTGTGATAAATGGGGTAAATTGCACAATGATGGATTGGGTGACACCATTCTTAAGGGCAAAAGTCATCAAATGGCCAAATTTGGCAAAATTGGGAAAAGTCTGAATATCCTAGGGCAATGGGTGTTATGGGTCTTAGCTTAATTGTACTAGTGCATGCTTTGATTTTGTTTTCGTGGGTTGCGGGATTGAATTCGAGAAGTTGGGTTAAAAATAAGCACGTTGGGCCGTTTGGCGAGCTGGGTCGAGCTCGCCGAACCACTCGGCGTTCGCCTAATGTCCCCATCTCGCCTTTGATTTCATGCTTTATTTGATGATTGATTCAGTAACCTTCGATAAGAAGCTTAATGTCGCCAAAAGCACTCAGCGAATCACCGAAAGACTTCTCTTTCGCCCTTTGTCTGCACCCCTGATCCCTTGTGCACTAGAACTTTTGCCGGTCTAGTCCTTGATCGTCGAAAGCTATCGGTGATTCACCGAAAGGGACCTTGAATCGCCAACTTGCTGAGAATTTTAAGTCGATCCCTTCGGCAAGCCCGACTTGATCGGCGAGTCTGTCTACAGTAAATTTTATGTGCTTTAATATGAATATTTACTAACTTTTCTCCGATGTTTTGCAGACATGGTGCGAACAAATCTAGATAGGCCACCCTAGAAAAAGGCACGGGAAATTACTATAAACGAAGGGGATCAAATCCTCCAAAGAAGAGAAGGCAAGAACTCCCACTGGGAGACAAAGGCAAAAGAAAGAAGCACACATCTGAGAGAATGGCTGTTGACACCTGAGCTAATTTGTTTGATCCTGAAGACGAGCAGCCTTTGATTTCCTGAAGAGATAAGATTCGAGATAGATCTTAACCCACGTCCACCAGAGTTCCCTCACCTGTCACCCCTCCTGCAGCAGAATCAGTGCCAGCTCAGGCACTTCCTATCACCCCTGCGCTTCATGTCGTTCCTACTCCCAGGCTTCTGAACAGACTGAAAGGTGATGGTTTACAAACCATCCTCGAGGAAAAGTTATTTTCTACATAAGGCTTGGAGAAGAAGTATTCATATGTGAGGGAGACCCTCCAATTCCACAGGTTCGAGCAGTTCACTAGGCCCCGAGGCCCTTATATTCCCTATTGTGTCCGTGAGTTCTACACAACTTATGGTGATCTGGTTCCCAAGAGCAAGAAAAAAGTAGTGAGTTCAGACCGGTAAAGGTTGTCATGGTCCAAGGAAAGGAGGTTGGGTGCAGCAGTGAGTACATTAATGTTGTACTAGGTAGAGATCTGCACTCTACACACCTATATGACAGATTACCTGTTGCTCAATCCTTGGATAATCTAAAGGGGTGGCTGGCACCTTTGATTTCTGATACCACTCAGAGGTGGATCGAGGTAGGCGCCCCTATTGAGAAAAGGGATTTGAGTATTGTTGCCTGGTTCTAGTTTGGCTTTATCAGCAGCACCATTATGCCATCCCAGAATGAGTCTGTCCTCCGCCATTCTAAGGAGGCATGCTTAGGGTACATCATATCTAGGAGGCACATCGACCTAGGACTTCTGATTTCATAAGAGATGGCCATGAGAGCCAAGCAAAGACAAACTTCTCTGCCATTCCCGGTCCTGATCATTGAGCTGTGCTGATGTGCTGGATTACCCCGGGATGCTGTGAGAGATATTGAGGTCACTCCTTCTTCCTCCACTAACATCTGGCGTATTGAGGTCGAGTACACATGAGAGGAGGTTGACGGGAGGAGAGCAGCTCCGACAAATGCTTCTCCGGAGGTTAATATTGATTCGTTACCTGCAGAGGCATCTTCGCCTACTCCGGCCTCCGAGCCTTCATGTACTTCTAACCTTCCCACTTCTTTACAGGTTCCGAGCACCTCCACCTTGTCCCAGCCAATCAAGATTACTCAGGCGATGATCCTAAAAATGGGGAATCTAGCCTATTCAGCTGATGTGAAAGCGACTCGATTGGAGAGATCCATCCCAGTGATGATTAAGAGTGCTATTTCGGCTGCACCGACCCCCCTTCAAGGGTTATGTTGATGATCTGACTACTAGACTCACATTTTGTGAGAGCAGACAGGAGGAGGCCTCAGAGGTTTCGTCCTTGCAAGCTGAGGTAGCAGACTTGAGAAAGGATGTAGACTATCTGAAGTCTACCAACTTCACCTCACTACTGAAGGATGCTGATGATGTAGATGCCCCAGAGACTTCAGTAATTTCTCTATGTACCACCGGAGATGTACAGAGGGATGACACAACAGCTGATGACTCAGAGGCGGAGACCGATAAGGAGTAGATAGAGGTACATGATTATGAGGTGTACAATAATCTGGCGGATCTAGAGAATGCCACGTATGAGACTGCATGCCAGACATCTTTGAGAGACACCACCATGGGAGGATCCAGTGGAGCTGGTCCTTCTGAGGTGACTCCAAGCACTAATGCCCAGATCTTGAGCACTACACCGGGCACTGATGCCCAGACAGATAGAGCGACTTTTTAGACATGATCACCTCTTTACCTCCCTCTCTGTCTTTATTTCTTTTCACTTTTGGATATGTTTATTTGCATTTGAGGACAAATGTTTTTCATTTATGGTGGGGTGAGGCCCACCTTTGTGCATATCTGTTTTGTTTATCTATATGGGCTTGTGCTAAATTTGTGTTACACTGCTTTTTGTGGAAGGTTTGAGCTTGTGGCTCCTTGCTTTTAATTGAAAATGGTTTTTGACCCTTCCGAAAAATTTTAGCCACCTCTTGTATGTGTTGAATATGGTTGTTCTTTTCCAAATTCGAGTATTGGTTTTGATCAATAACGATGACTTGAATAGCGCTCATAATCGAACAAACATGAATGTGCGGCTACGATGAGGCCAAATGAAGTTGCATAGACAATATGTGAACTCTTTACATCTCGTTGTAACTAGCCAATTATCAAATCGAGTCTCTTGTGATGATCGTTGCACACTAGCGAAAGTGTGGAGTCTTGTTTGAGCTTGGTGTCAATGCCTTGTGTGATGAGATTATTGTGAGCCATGCATGATAACACCTAGAATTTGCCCCGTTAGTCCGGTCGACTAAGTAAGGCTATCTCTTGATATGATCTTAGACAACTTCGAAGAGTGTGAGCCAATTTGACATATACCTCTTTTGTGGCCTACCTTGTAAGTGTGTGAACCTCTTTTGAACACCCCTTAAGCCTTATCCTTTTTTGAAAGAAACTTGATGAAAACATGACCTCCCTTAATCCACTACCTATAATCCTCTTGATTTGTGGATCGATTGAAT
>JAJONQ010025819.1:0-22738 GCA_036250385.1 Solanum microdontum | reverse complement strand
AGATGTAGTTTAATGGTGATTTCACCTAGTGGTTGTGGTTTAATCTAAAGGGTTTGTAGTTGCAAATACAAAACCACCCATGTGTTTTCGGCTTGCCCAAGAGGGAGGTCACGAAACCAAAAACACTAGATTGATGGCCTAAGGAGTAGGTCGACATGAGGTTCTGCCCGAGAGGGTGAACCCTAGTCCCATATCCTAACACTCAACTCGAGAGAGTGAGTGGGTTAAGGCATAGGATGGTCTTCATGCAGCAAGTGGGTGTCCGAGAGGAACCCATTTGAAACGGGGTAAGTTGCCCGAGAGGGAACTTATTTCCATCTAAAGCTTAGCCTAGTCTCTATTATCTTTTAAATTTCCTATCGAAAGCATGTACCCAACGATTTATCTCAACTTGTATTGTGGTCACACCTCAAGAACTTTCCTCCATACTTGATTTTCTTGTTATTTTTGTGTTTTTATTACTTGTGACAAAACCCCCAAATCGATATTTGACACTTTTGTGTCACCCCCTTTAATTTAATATGTTTTTAATCATTAATGTCTTTAGTTATGACTAGTTAGAGCTAAATTTTATTTTTCTATTAATTCTCAAAACCACTCCCTTGGGACACGACCCCAACCTTTAGTTGGGTTACTATATTATCGACGATCGTAGACACTTGTACCGTAGGTTAGTGTCGTTGGTCACGATAGGCATCATACCTCAATGCCAAAAGCTTGCCTCCAATGGTGGAATTGGAGGCTTGACTTGAAACCCTAGGTTGACTATTTCCTCTTCAAGATTTCTAGAGAGAGAAATATCGCCATCTTGCACCATCCTTGGCATCGTCGGGCTCTGGGTCATTAGGCGACATAGTACTGCTTCACGGAACTACTCGGCCATCGCCGAATGCTCCCTTTTTTGCCGACTTGATCCTTTCATTCAGGGATCAGCACACTGGAACAAAAGGCGAGGTGAAACCCTTCGGCGATTCGCTAAGTGAACTCGACGATTCGCCAAGTGAACTCAGCGATTCGCCAAGTGAACTCGGCGGTTCTCAGGCCTTAATTTTCTTGTTCTTTTCAGCCTTTTCATTCCTTTTTGCGAAGTAGTGTCCATGCTTTCCTTCAAACTTCAAATTCCTGAAACTTAAAGGTTTTCATTAGATATTGAGATAAAATAAACATTTGAGGACACAATTTCTATTAAAATATATCCCTAAATGAGTCCAATTTGTGGACTAATCAACACCCCCAACTTAAACTCTTGCTTGTGCTCAAGCAAACTCAAGTTCAGCTGTTCAAAAAGGGTGTCTCAAACAGTGCTACAGAAGACTCAATCATGAATGTACACAACAAGACTTCAAACTACGTACTTATGCGAAGATTCAATTGTGTACTCAAAGATTCAAGTTGTGACACACCATTACCAAAGATTCTCATGCTCACAATACTTGCTACTTGTGCAAGTTCAAGCTCAACAAAAAGAATCTAAATACCCTCACATAAAGAATGATTCCATATTCACACATAAAGGTTACTCAATTCAAGATCAGGAATCAGATGGAACGCTCACACTAAAAAAGAGGAACACAATGCATGTTTTCACCCATAGGTTTGCCCTTATCTTCCAATCGACTTTCGAATTGGATTACTCAAGATCAAAAAGGTCTTTTCAAGGCTTGTAATGGGGTTGAGTGCAAAGGTATGGTCATTTAGGCTCAGTGACTTCTTCATCCTCGTGAAGTGTGGTGTTCTCAAAACGTCATTTTTCCTCCCCTTATCACTTTTTCTTCTAGTGCCTCTAAGTCTTCCTTTTATTCTCTCTCCATGTATTGTTTGGAAACCCAATTCTTTTTTTTTGCACTTTTTATTCCACAATTTTTTTATTGAAAGGTTTCCATTCTGTTTTGCAATACCATGGGTTAAGAGAGAGACTTTTCTTGCACTTCTTGACTTCTCCTTTAACTTTTTACCACACCCCCAACTTAGGCTTTTGGCCTAAGTTAGCTATTCACTAAATCACAATTTAAGAGGATTATAGGTAGTGGGTCATGTAAGGTCTAGGGTTCATCAAGGTTCTTCCAAAGAAAGGTAAGGCTCAAAGGGTGTTCAAGAGAGTTTCACACGCTCATGGGTAGGCCATAAAATAGGTATATGTTAAATTTGGTTCACACTCTTTAAAGTTGCCTAAGATTATTTCAAGAGCACACCTTTTAAAATCAATTAGACTAACGGGGCAAATTCTGGGTTTATTCATGCATGGTTCAAAGTAAGCTAATCACACAAGGCATCGATACTTAAGTCAAACAAGACTCCACACTTTCGCTAGTATGCAACAGTCATTATAAGAGAATCAATTTGATAAATGGCTAATCACAACAAGATGCAAAGAGTTCACATATTGTCTATGCAACTTCATTTGGTCTCGTTGTAGCCACGCATTAATGTTTGTTCGATTGATAGCACTATTCAAGTCATCAGTATTGATCGGGACTGAGACTTAAATTTTGCAAAAGAACAACCACTTTCAACACACGAGAGGTGGCAAAAATTTTGGAAGGTTCAAGGTCAAAATCATTTTTGTAATTTAAAAACAAAGGGAGCCATGAGCTCAAACATCCACAAAAATCAGTGTGAAAACAATTTTAAACAGAACAGCCCAAATATAAACAAAACACGAGTTTGTCAACACAAAAGGTGTGGGCCTCACCCTACCACAAATAAAAAGTATTTGTCCTCAAATGCAAATGATAAATATCCAATAGTGAGAATAAGGAAAGATAGAGAGGGAGGTAAGGAGGGGATCCTGTCTACACGCTTGCTCCATCTGTCGGGTCATCGTTGCCCGATGCATTAGCCTAGAATGCGACAATGGTTCCCGCACTATCATTCCTAGCTTCTGCAATGAGGTTACCCGCAGCCATTCTGTCCACTTCATGGACCGCTAGAAAGGAGTCTATGGCTGTGTAGAATCCACGTTTCCACAAAGGAATAGTGGGGTCACTGGGGGCGGTGCTGGAGTTGGCTCTGATTCAATAGTCGGGGGAGTGGCAGTTGAAGGGGTTCCAGTTGATGTGGGCTGAGCTCTATCCCTGAGTTCATCTCTTCTACTCATCAACCGTTGCTCATCATCCGGCTTAGAAAAATTTGGTTCAATATTTGTGCCCTTCCTAGCTGTGCTTCTTTCGTTTGCCTTTATCTCCTGGTTGAAGGTCATCCCTTTTTCTCTTCCGAGGGTTTGATCCTTCTTCATTGATTGTAATGCCTTTAGTCTTTTTATGTGGTTGCTCAGTTAAATTGGTGCGTACCATATCTGCAAAAGATTTGGGAGGAGTTAGGGAAGAAAAATAAAATCACATGCAATTTGCTACAAAAAGGCTCGCCAAGTGGATTGGAGAGTCGCCGAACCTCTTTCGGCGAGCAAGGGTTTGTCCGCCGAAAGTTATAGTGCATAAGGGTCTCAGGGGTAGCATGCAGAGGGTGATCAAGAGTACTTTTGGCGATTCGCCGAGTGCGTTCGACGACTCTTGGCTTTTTGCCAAAAGTTACAGTCTCATCCAACTAGACCTGATACTAAGGGCGAGATGGAGACATTGGGCGAATCGCTGAACGATTCGGCGATCTCGACTCAGCTTGTCAAATAGTCCAACGTGCCCATTTTTGATCCATCTTCTTGAATTCAATCCCGCAAACCCCGAAAGCAAAATCAAAGCATGCACTAATGAAATTCGAACAAGACCCATAATACCCACCACTCCGGAATACTTAGATTTTTTACATACTTGCCGCATTTGGCCATTTGACTATATTTGCTCTTAAGAGCTGTGTCACCCTCTCTATCATTAAGAATTTTTTGACATTTAGCACAAACATGGGATACTCAGACTTTACCTAATCAATCAAACCAACATGCAATCATTACCCCTCTCATTAAAAAGCACAAAGATTACGAGCATTCAACAATCAGACAACACATGCAAAATTTTTGAAGTAAAATAGGCATGAAATCATTCTAATCCTATCAGAGAGGCCCAGCACACATCACTAATAAACAATCATCGCAAATGAGTACAAAACTTTCAACATAAATTTGGGGTTTTAGGGACTAACCTTTAATGTCGATCAAATTTGCTTTTGAAATGCTTGGTAGCAAAAAAATCCAACCCCAACACTAATTATCCACTACAATACTAATGGTAAGCAACAATCTAGGAAATAATACCTTTGGTGTGATTTTGAGGAGTTTGAAACGAGGGAAAATGAGAAATTCAAAATTTTTGTCCTTTTGCCTTTACATAACCGTTCAGTTCTTATCCATTCGGCGATGTTAGTCTTGTCGCCGATCAACTCGACGATGCGCCGAATGCATACTCATCTTGGCGAGTTTTATAGGACATCCCTTATTTTGGGGCTACAGCGGTGGATTACATCAGAATCACCGATAGGTTCGGTGATTCGCCAACTAGATCCTTGGCTCGCCAACTTGCACTTTTCAACACCTTTCTTACTTTAACCTACAAAACTAACACACCATTATTCTAACATAGTAATTAAAAGCAGTAAAACCTTGGGTTGCTTCCCAAGAAGCGCCTTATTTTACGTCGTGGCACGACGCAAATCCTGTCTCATTCTCTGTTATTAGGGTTAGCCCTAGTGTCACTAGGTGACCCCAATATGTCATTTGGGCGGAAATGAGGCACTGCAAAACTCAGGAGTGACCTGATCAGCTGGATTGATCTAGAGTGAGATCCGATCATTTGATTCAACACTTCGATATTCTCTTTCATTTCTTCCAACACCCGATCTTGATCGGTGATCTTTTGGAGAATGATTTGAAGTGTGTCCTCGACACGATTTTTTCCCCATATCTAGACTTTCTCCGTTCATGAGGAGGTATGTACCTACCTTTTCTATTGCATTGGATTTCTACCTCTGAGAATTTGGTGGCCAAGTCGTTTAGCTGAGATGCCAGTGTGGTCAGCGTGAGGTCCTTTTGGACTCTTTGGCTCATTTCAACCAATTTTCCACTGCTCTGCTCAACCATGCTCATCTAAATGGACAACTCAACGAAAAACAAAACTTAAAAGTAAAGTTAGTGAAACTACAACTAAGAAGACCAAAAATTCTACTAATCTAAAAATTCTCAACTAACACCACTCCCCGGCAGCGGTGCCATTTTTATGTTTATCATGACCAATGATACTAACCTACAGTTCGAGTGTCTACGATCGTCAATAATATAGCAACCCAACCAAGGGTTGGGTTCGTGTCCCAAGGGATTGGTTTCGAGAATTAATAGAGAAATAAAGTTAAGTTCCAACTAGTTGTAGCTAAAGACATTAACGATTAAAAACATATTAAATATATGAGGGACACAAAAGTCTCAAATATCGATTTGGGGGTTTTGTCACAAGTGTAGCAAAAACAGTAAAAATAGCAAGAAAATTAAGTATGGGGAAGATTTCTTGGGGTGTGACCTCAATACAAGTTGAGATAAATAGTTAGGTACATGCTTTCGATGGGAAATTTGCAAGATAATAGTGACTAGGCTAAGCTTTAGATGGAAATAAGTTCCCTCTCGAGCAACTTACCCCGTTTCAAATGCGTTCCTCTCAGACACCCATTTGCCGCATGAAGACTAGCCTACGCCTTACCCCACTCAGTCTCTCAAGTTGAGTGTTAGGATATGGGACTAGGGATCACCCTCTCGGGCTGAACCTTATGTTGACCCACTCCTTAAGCCATAAATCTAGTGGTCTTAGTTTCGCGACCTCCCTCTCGGGCAAGCTGAAAACACACAGGTGGCTTTGTATTTGCAACTACAAACCCATTAAATTACACCACAACCACTAGGTGAAATCACCATTAAAATATATCTAACCTATCAGCAAGCAAGACACAACAATAATATCAACACACTTGCTAAATCACACCCAAGAATGGGGGGTTTTTAGCCACACATCAAGAAATAGAAATTTATACATTTAATGATGTTGAAATCAAATGGGTATAGAGAAATAAGTCTTGATTTGAGCAAAGAAAGAAGAATCCAAGAGACCCACTTCCAAATTGGAAGAGATGAAAGCCTCTTCTTCTTCAAGTTTTTCAAAACCCTCTCCAAACTTGAAAGTAAAAAATAAAAAGTACTAAAATTATATTAAGAATATGATATTGTCTGATAATACTATGAAAACTGATACTAAGCTATAACTCTCCACGAGTATTTATAGTTTTCAAAAATCTGTGCTGCGGCGGATCATTCTGCGACATTAGTCGGAATCACCGATTAACTCAGCGATTTACCCCTAGGTGTGGTTCATCACCGTGTTGCACCATCCTTGGCATCGTTGTGCTCTGGTTCATTGGGCGCCATAGTACTGCTTCGCGAAACTACTCGACCATCCGTCGACTGCTCCCTTTTTCCGCCGACTTGATCCTTTCCTTTAGGGCTCGACACACTGGAACAAAAGGTGAAGTGAATCCCTTCGGCGATTCGCTAAGTGATCTCAGCAATTCACCAAGTGAACTCGGCGGTCCTCAGGCTTTCATTTTCTTGTTCTTTTCAGTTTTTTCGTTCCTTTTTGCGAAGTAGTGTCCATGCTTTCCTTCAAACTTCAAATTCCTGAAACTTAAAGGTTTTCATCAGATATTGAGACAAAATGAGCATTTGAGGACACAATTTCTATTAAAATATAGCCTTAAATGAGTCCAATTTGTGGACTCATCAAACATGAACATGAACTATAACTATGACTTCTTAAGAAGTTCTACTTAGTATGAGTGGGGGTATGGGATTCCATTTATGCATTGCACAAGTAGGCTTTAAGAGTGGTTGTGATGTGATTCCCTTATGCTATGAAGACTTATGAATTATGCATGTATGATATATATTGTTGTTAATAGTGACTTTACTTGCTACAAGTTATGAACATGAATGTTTCCTTGTCTATGAGTATTGGCTATGGATGAGGTCAATGTATGATATGCATGATTATGGTGGCCTAATAGTGGTACTTAGTATTAGGTAGGATTATGGGATTTTACCTATGCATTGCACAAGTATTGCTTAAGGTTGCTTATGACATGGTTTGACTTATGCTTCCTCACTAATGTGCATGATGACTTTTAAACTTGATAAAATGCATGGTTTCAACTAAATATCCCTTTTTAGCATGTTTTCAAGGATTTTATGCATAGCTACCATACTTAGTGCATTTATGTGCTAACCCATATTTTCTACATTTTTCTATAAGTGTAGGTTCCGGTCATTGAGGTGTACTTCGCCCTTTGTGTAAAGCTTGGATTGATTCTCTTCACGCTTTTGGTGAGTCTTCAAGATTTGAGGACGAAAGTTGTTCATTCCTAGTTTCTTCTACTTTTCCTTTTGAGACTATGTTGTAAAGGTCTTAGACCCTTATTGATATTCGATTGTTATAGATGTCTTTTTGAGATAATATCTAGACTACCATTTGGTTTTTATGAAAAGACTTCGATTGTAAAAAGTTTTAATTCCGCATCATCTGTATGACTTTATGTTTATGATATGCTAAGGGCTTGTATGAAACCCTTCGGGGTTGAGTACGCCGTGTTACATCTAGGGGGTACCGCTGGGTTGTAACAAACTTGGTAATCAGAGCACACCGTTTAGAATGATCCTAGGATGATGTCTCATAAACCACGTCTAGTAGAGTCTTGTTCATGAGTGTGAAGCGCGCCACACTTATGAATGAGAGGCTATAAGATGCTTAGGAAATTTCAATTCTTTCATTACTCTTTAGGTGTGCCTTAGAATTTTAACTCTATGAAGTCCTTTTCCTAACCCTTCTCTTGTGTCATTAGGATATGAATACAACAAGGGTGAACGCAAGAAGGACGGAAGAGGAGAATGTGAATGAGGGAGTTCCTCCCCAAGGTCCCCAAGAGCCTCAAGTTCCTCAAGCTCCTCTTGATGCAGGGGCTATGACAAATGTGGAAATAAGGTCGACTCTCCAAATATTGACCCAAGCCATGACGACCCAAGTCAATAGGGATACTAGGACTCATGTGAACCCCAATGTAAGTACAACCGCTTCAAGGATAAGGGATTTTACTAGAATGAATCCTCCTATGTTCTATGGCTCCAAAGTGGAGGAGGACCCCTCAAGGGTGTATTGATGAGATCTTTAAAGTGCTTGATGCTATGAGAGTGTCTCCACAAGAAAAGGAAAAATTAGCCGCCTACCAATTGAAGGATGTGGCTCAAGTATGGTATGAGTAATGGAAGGGTGAGAGACCCGTAGGAGCGGGCCCGGTAGATTGGGAATTGTTCAAGTCGGTCTTCCTCGATAGGTTCTTTCCCCTAGAGTTGAGGGAATGAAAAATGCAAGAGTTCATAAATCTTAGACAAGGGGGTTTAAGTGTGAAAAAGTATGCCCTTAAATTCACTTAATTGTTCAAGTATGCTCCAACCTTAGTGGCGGATTCGATGGCCAAAATGAACAAATTTGTGATGGGGGTATCCGACTTGGTAGTCAATAAATGTCGTTTGGCAGTGCTCATCCCAAGTATTAATATTTCACGTCTCATGGTCCATGCTGAACAAATTGAGGAACAAAAGCTCAAGCAAGTGAATCGAGAAGTAAAAAAAGCAAGTACCGATGATGGGAATTCTTCCAAAGGTAAGTCCGAGAGTCAAGGGCAACCAAGCTTCAAGAGAAGGTTCCCCAACCAAAGCTCCTCTAGTGCTCCAAGGGTCAACAAAGAAGGTTCCCCAACCAAAGCTCCTCTAGTGCTCCAAGGGTCAACAAAGATAGGGTGTCTAACCTTAAGCCTCAAGGAGGCAATAGTGGTGGGTCTTCTATGGTGAGTCCTACATTTTCTAAGTGTTGTAAGAAACATGATGGTAATGCGTTGCCGGCATGGGTGTTTGCTATGGTTTTGGTAAGAGTGGGCATCAATTGAAAAATTGCCCAACATTTGTGGCCAAGGGGAGAGAAGATAGGCAAACTCCTGCTAGCGGTTCAAATTTCGATGCTCCCCAGAAGATCTGCTTCTTGCTCATCAATCCCGAGGTGACCAAGAGAGCTCCCTGGATGTTGTGACCGGTATGTTACAAGTCTTTTCTATTGGTGTATATGCATTGTTAGACCCCGGTGCCACTTTGTCCTTTGTTACACCTTTTGTGGCTATGAAGTTTGAAATACTCCCCGAAGTGTTAGTAGAGCCTTTTTCGGTTTCTACCCCGGTTGGTGAGTCAGTAGTGGCAAAAAGAGTCTATAGGAGTTGTCCTATTTATTTATTCCATAAGGTTACCTTGGTGGATTTGGTTGAGTTAGACATGATAGATTTTGATGTGATTTTGGGTATGGATTGGTTGTATGCATATTATGCCTCTATTGATTGTAGGACTCGGCTGGTTAAGTTTCAATTTCCAATTGAGTCCATTTTAGAGTGGAAAGGGGAAATTATATTCCTAAAGGTCAATTTGTTTTTTGTCTCAAAGCTAGGAAAATGATCTCCAAAGGGTGCATTTACATTATTGTTAGGGTTATGGATGTTGAGTCCGAAACCCCTTCTCTAGAGTCGATCCCTGTGGTGAATGAATTTCCGAAAGTCTTTCCCGATGACTTGCCTGGCATTCCTCCCGAACGTGAAATAGATTTTGGCATTGATATTTTTTCTGATATGCAACCTATCTCCATTCCTCCTTATAGAATGGCTCCAACTGAGTTGAAAGAGTTGAATGAGCAACTAAAGGATTTGCTAGACAAGGGTTTTATTCAATCGAGTATCTCTCCATGGGGTGCTCCGGTATTGTTTGTTAGAAAGAAGGATGAGTCTCTTAGAATGTGTATTGATTATCATCAATTAAACAAAGTGACCATAAAGAATAAGTATCCCCTTCCGAGTATTGTCAACTTATTTGATAAACTTCAAGGGGCTAATTATTTCTCCAAAATAGATCTTCGTTCGGGTTACCATCAACTAAGCGTAAGAGGGGTTGACATTCCCAAGATGACCTTTAGGACCTAGTATGATCACTATGAATTTGTGGTTATGTCATTTGGGTTGACGAATGCCCCAACGACATTTATGGATCTAATGAATATAGTGTTTAGACACTATCTTGATATGTTTGTGATCGTGTTTATCAATGATATTTTGATCTATTCAAGGAGTGAAAATGAACATATGGACCATTTGAGGATTGTATTGCAAGTTCTTGGAGACCACCAATCATATGCGAAGTTTAGTAAATGTGAGTTTTGGTTAAGGTCTGTAGCCTTCCTTGGTCATATTGTGTCAAGCAAGAGTATTGTGGTAGATCCTAAGAAGACGGATGAGGTCAAGAGTTGGCCTAGACCTCTAACTCCTACCGATATTAGAAGCATTTTGGGTTTGGCCAATTACTATAGGAGGTTTGTTGAGGGTTTTTCATCCATTGCTTCTCCGTTGACGTCTTTGACTCAAAAGAAAGCTAAGTTTGTGTGGTCGGAGTCTTGTGAGAAAAGCTTCCAAGAGTTGAAAGATAAAATTACTTTCGCTCTGGTGTTGACCTTACTGGAGGGTACCGATGGGTTTGTGATATATTGTGATGCCTCGAGAGTGGGGTTAGGATGTGTACTCATGCGAAATGGTAAGGTGATTGCCTATCCTTCAAGGCAACTCAAGGTACATGAAAAGAATTATCCGACCCATGATCTTGAATTAGTGGCAGTAGTATTTTCTTTGAAAATATGGTGACATTACTTGTATGGGGTCCATGTGGATGTTTTCACCGATCACAAAACTCTTCAATATGTGTTTACTCAAAATGACTTGAATCTCCGACAAAGAAAGTGGTTAAAACTATTAAAGGATTATGACATGAGTGTCCTTTACCACCCCGGCAAGGCTAATATAGTTTTGGATGCCCTAAGTCAATTGTCCATGGATAGTGTGGCCCATGTAAAGGATGAGAAGAAGGAGTTAGTTCGTGATGTAAATAGGTTGGCCCGATTGGGTGTCCAACTAGTGGATTCCACCAAGGAGGGTGTCACGGTCCACAATGGTTCAGAATCATCCTTCGTGGTGGATGTTAAGTCCAAGCAAGACCTTGATCCGGTATTAGTTGAATTGAGTGAGTCGGTGCTCAACAATTCCGTTGAGGCTTTCTCCCAAGGGGGAGATGGGGTGCTTAGGTACCAAGGTTGATTATGTGTTCCGGATGTTGATGGCTTGAGAGAGCAAATTCTAGACGAGGCTCATGGTTCTAGGTAGTCTATTCATCCGGGAGCCACCAAGATGTACCGTGATCTACGATAAGCCTATTGGTAGAATGGCATGAAGAAGGATATAGCCAATTTTATGGCCAAGTGTCCGAATTGTCAACAAGTTAAAGCCAAACACTAAAGACCGGAGAGTTGTCTCAAGATATAGATATCCCCACTTGGAAGTGGGAGGATGTGAATGATGGATTTTGTTGTAGTTTGCCTCGTACCCGTAGGCAACATGATTCTATTTGAGTCATTGTGGATAGAATGACAAAGTTTGCCCACTTTATTCCCGTCAAGGTTTCCTTTTCGGTGGAAGATAATGCCAAATTGTACATCAAGGAAATAGTGAAGTTACATGGGGTTCCTTTGTCGATTATTTCAGATCGAGGTACTCAATTTACTTCACACTTTTGGAAGACATTCCAAAAAGGACTTGGTAATAAGGTTAAGGTTAGCACGATTTTTCATCCCCAAACTGATGGCCAATCGGAATGTACCATCCAAAACGTAGATGATATGTTGAGAGCATGTGTTATTGACTTCAAGGGTAATTGGGATAACCATCTACCATTAATAGAGTTTGCCTACAATAATAGCTACCACTTAAGTATTGCCATGTCTCTTTTTGAAGCATTGTATGGTAGGAGGTGTAGATCTCCGGTTAGTTGGTTTGAAGTAGGTGAAATTGCTCTAGTTGGTCCCGAACTAGTTTATGAGGCCATCGAAAAAGTTTGACTCATTAGAGAGAGGTTGAAGACGGCCCAAAGTCGGCAAAAGTCTTATGCCGATGTTAGAAGAAGGGATCTAGAATTTGATGTTAATGATTGAGTCTACTTGAAATCTCACCAATGAAAGGTGTGATGAGGTTTGGTTAAAAGGGGAAGCTTAGTCCCCAGTATGTGGGCCCATATCAAATCTTGAAACGTGTTGAGAAAGTTGCATATGAGTTAGACTTACCGAATGAGTTGGCTCCGGTTCACCTGGTATCGTATGTTTCCATGCTCAAGAAGTGCATTGGAGATCCAGTATCCATCAATCCTTTAGAAGTTTTGGGAGTTGATGAGAGTCTATCTTACGAAGAGATTCTGGTAGAGATTTTAGACCGACAAGTTAAGAGGTTGAGAAATAAGGAAGTAGCTTCCATAAAGGTTTTATGGAGGAATCATTTAGTTGAGGGTGCTACATGGGAGGCCTAGGCTGATATGAAGTCCCGCTATCCTCATCTTTTTCCTTCTACTCCTATTCAAGCTTGAGGTAAGTAGTTCCTCTTGAGTTCCTAGTTTTGGGAGTCATGTGTGCTATATGTGTTTTCCATGATTTCCTTATGATCATGCATGTTCTTGAGAAAAAAAATTCATGTTTAGTAAGAAAATGTGTATTCATGAATTGTGTCCTTCATGTTGTTGAGCATTTGAGTATGATGTTGCATATTTGACTTCATGACGTGAATTGATGAACATGATATGTTATGTTTTATGAGATGGCATATTGGCTCCATAATGTTGTGTTGAGCATGCTTTTTTTTTGGAGAAGGTAGTTCTTCCTATGAACATGAGAAATTTTGAATTTCATGCATATTGGGTTGATAAATGTAGTTCGTACTTCCTTTTGTTGCATTGATCATGTTGAGATGGAGTTGAAGTTTCCTCCTTTATGTGGTGCGTTATTTTGATATTTCATGCTTGTTGGGCGGCTAGTCTTGAGTCTTTAAATTCCGTAAGGTGTCTAGATTGTCATTCGAGGACGAATATTCCCAAGGAGGAGATAATGTAACACCCGGAAAATTAGTAGGTGAAACTAGAGCCTTACGTTTGAGTCTTAAAATTTAATGCATGATTTAGAGTTGTAAAATAGCCCCCAAAAATTTGACCAAGTATAAGTTCAAGTGAGGGTTCAAGGAAGGTGAAAGGCATCACTGCCCATACACGCACTCTTGAACTCTGCCTTAGCCGTGTGGACAAAAGACATTGTTTAAGTGAGGCTGCAAGGTGTGTGAAAGCCTTCACTGCCCTTAGAAGCTCTCCTGAACCATGCCTTAGTCGTATAGGCAAGGAGGCAAGTTCACGTGAGGCTTCAAGGCCCATGAAAAGCCTCCATTGCCCTTGGAGGCCCCTCGTGAACAAATTCCTCAGACATTTTTGGCAAAGAGGCAGTTCATGTGAGGGTCCACGAGGCGTGAAGGACTTCACTGCCCGTGGAGTGCCTCTCGTGGTAAATGCCTTAGTCGCGTGAGGCAGTAGGCATGTTCACTCTAAGGTCCATGGCTTGTGGAAGCTTCCACTGCACGTGGGGACCCTCGTGGACAATGCCTTAGATTCAAAAGCCAAAGGCATCAAGTCCATGTGAGGGACCACGGCATGTGGAGTAGTCCACTACCCGTGAAGCCCCTCTTGGACTTTGCCTTAGTTTTTTAGGCAGTCCACGTGGGGGGCAAAAAGGGGTAATTTTTTAATTTTATTTTTAAGTCCAATTTTAAATGGGTATATTTTATATTATTTTTAAATAAATATATAAGGTATTTTAAGTCATTAAACACCCAAACAAAGTCACTTTCACAAAGACCCAAATCAAAATCAAAAGTTCATCTTCCTCACAATATATATCTCTCTAATAACCCAAGAAGAAGAAGAGTAAAATTGAAGCTTGGGCTGGAAGAAATCAAGGGTTTTTCATCAAATTATTTAAGGATTCCTCATCAAGGTATGACAGTTTTCATCTATGGGTAGATTTTTCCCATAGAGCCCCTTCAAAACTTGATTTCAAAACTAACAATTTTCCCTAAAATTAAGGGTTTTGTTCGAAATTCATGGGTTCTCTTTAAAAATAATTTCAATGGTTGAATTATGTTGGGTTATGATTGAATTGATGATTTATGGTTGAATTATGGTGAAATTCCCCCAAGAACCCATGAATCCCCTATATTGCTAAAATGTGATCTTAATGTGGGTTAATTGATTTTAGAAGCATGTAAATGGGTCTTGTATGAGTTAATTGAATTGATTGAATTATGTTATTACCCATATCTAATGTAGAAATTATAGATGTTGGGTTGAATGTAATTCATGATTCTTGAAGGGTAAATTATGAGAATTTGTACATGAACATGAGAACCATGCATGTGCTTCAAGATTTATGTTTAGAATGAAGATTCTATGACGATGGTGTAATTGTGGTATTGATTGAAAGACCATTCTCCCCTATACCCTTAAACATTATTATGCATGAATTAATTATGACTATGATGATCTTGTTGTGTTTTATGAAAGGCTATTCACATAAACACACTATGATTATGATGTGAAAGATTTACTCACATATTGGTGATTCTAAGGTTGAAAGTCCATTCTCACCTAAACGAATCCATGAGCTATTTTATGAGTTGTGTTGAATGAAGGGTAAGATACTCCTTCACACATGTAAATACAATTCAAGACTAAATATGTAAATTTTGGGAAAGTAATGCTTAGCACTGAGTGGTTATAGAATGTGAGGTAGAGGCTCTCCCGTCAATTCAAAAGGCCGGGTCATCTAAAGTAACCTCATGAGATGGAAGCTCGCTCATCAATTCAATAGGTTTGGGGTTTCTAGAAGCAATCTCCCTATCCTGTAACTATGTGCCCACATAGGTCTTTAGCTAGTGGATCTACATAGAAGCTAATACATGAGTTCTACCTTAGGCAAGTAGGATATCTCTTTTTGGTGTGGGACATGACACCGAATTCCATGTAGCTCACATGGTCTATGTTAGTTAAGGCTATTTTCCCTGACATGACAAGAATATGAACCATGACAAGAACATGAACATGAACTATAACTATGGCTTTTTAAGAAGTTCTACTTAGTATGAGTGGGGGTATGAGACTCCATTTATGCATTGCACAAGTAGGCTTTAAGAGTGGTTGTGGTGTGGTTCTCTTATGCCATGAAGACTTATGAATTACGCATATATGATATGTATTGTTGCTAATAGTGACTTTACTTGCTACAAGTTATGAACATGAATGTTTCCTCGTCTATGAGTATTGGCTATGGATAAGGTCAAGGTATGATATGCATTATTATGTGCTAACCCATATTTTCTACATTTTTCTATAAGTGTAGGTTCTGATCGTTGAGGTGTACTTCTCCCTTTCTGTAAAGCTTGGATTGATTCTCTCCATGCTTTTGGTGAGTCCTCAAGATTCGAGGACGAAAGTTGTTCAATCGTAGTTTCTTCTACTTTTCCTTTTGAGACTATGTTGTAAAGGATTAGACCCTTATTGATATTCGATTGTAATAGATGGCTTTTTGAGATAATGTCTAGACTTCCATTTGGTTTTTATGAAAAGACTTCGACTGTAAAAAGTTTTAATTCCGCATCATTTCTATGACTTTATGTTTATGATATACTAAGGGCTTGTATGAAACCCTTCGGGGTTGAGTACGCCGTGTTACGTCTAGGGGTACCCCTGGGTCGTGACGTGGATGTTCATTGTTTCACTCTCTTTCACGTATTTCACTGTTGGACATGATGTATGGGCTAGGCCTGATTTCAATCTGTTGTACTAGATGGCTATATTGAGACAAGTGTTATAGACTTCCGCCTTTTGTTATAAAACTATTGGACTTGGACTATTGTTTTACTCTTATTGTTCTATTTCTTATGTTATCAAAGCTAAGTGTCATGTATGGGGTCCTTCGGGGTTCTATACACCATGTTACATCTTGGGGGTACCCCTGGGTCGTTCCAATATTTTGGGATAAGCCTCCCGACTTTTTGTTCTCAACTTTAATTTTTTGACAATTAAGATACTTATCCAAATATTCCGCAATATCCATTTTCATCCCATTCCACTAATAGACCACCCGCAAGTCATGGTACATCTTAATGGCTCCCGGGTGAATGGAATATCAAGAACTATGGGCTTCTGACAAGATCTGTTCTATCTAGTCATCTACATTAGGAACACACAAACGATCGTGATATTGAAGCACACCATCACCTCATTAGGAGAAAGCCTCTACGAACTTTTTAAGCACCGCTTACTTCAATTGTACTAAGGACGGATCAAGACCTTGATTAGCCTTCACATCTGCCACAAAAGACGATTCTGAACCATTGTAGACCATAACACAAACTTTGATAGAGTCAACTAACCGAACACCCAATCGGGCAAATCTATGAACATCTCGAACCAACTCTTTCTTACTATCTTCAATATGAGACATACTATCCATCGATAATCAACTAAGAGCATTTGCCACCACATTCGCCTTACCGGGTGATAGAGAACACTCATATCATAATCTTTCAATAATTCAAGCCATCTCCTTTGGCGAAGAATTAGATCTTTTTGGTTAAACACATATTTCAAACTCTTGTGGTCGGTAAAGACATCTACATGAATGATGTGAGGCCAAAATACACATTTTTAATTATTATTTACCTCACCTTTATTATTTATTTTTGTCCTTTTTTAGCATGAATTTTATGAATTGTGCTAATAGTATATTTTATATGTAGGAGTAAATTTGTATAAAGTTGAAGAAGTTTGGAGCTATAAGGAATTAAATATGGAAGGTTGAAGTAAGAAATCAAGCAGACAACTCAATGGATTAAACTTTATAAAATAATATATATGTTGGTTGAAGTAGAATTAGAATTGGAATTCGAATATTCCACGTGACATCAAATGAAGAATGAAGAAGCGCAGGGTTGAGGCGGCGCATCACTGTTTCACGCAGAAAAGAGAAGGAATCCAATTCCGTTTGACTTTGGATTCCTAATTTAGTTTGGGATCAATTATTTTAATTAGGGTTTCCTACATTTATAAATAGTCCATAAGAATAATATTTAGGGGAGGGGGATGAATGTAGAAATAAACTTTTGATTTAGGGTTTCTTCTTTTCTTCTCTTTTAATTTATTTTACTTCTTTTCTTTGAATGATGGGTTGTAATTGCTCTATGTCTATGTAGAGTAAAACTTCTCGTTCTTGGATTATATTTACTTACAATATGATTGTTTAGTGATTTCGATTCGGCATGATTTGTTTATCATATTAGTTGTTCTTATATTCTTGTGATTACTATTTTGATGCTTGATCACCATTGAAATAAACATATTGTCCGAATTGAAGTTGGGAGAGGAATAAGAGGATAGAACGTGGAATATAAGGAGCATGATTTTCTCTTAATAATTAGGGTTAATTTGTATCTAGGATAGGGATATACCTAGAAACCATGCTTGGTCACTATACAAAAAGAAATCATAATGCTCGGTACTTGGTCCAACCTATCCCCACTCAACGATGTAGTTAGGTTGTCATTTATTATAGGCGATTAGAGGTCGGGAGACCATGATCATACATTTAACCCTGTGAATCAATAACTAGATAATCAAATAAGTTGATGAAATTGATGCTAAACATGATTGTTAGTTAAATTATAATTCTAGATCGATTCATTCATTGATTGTGTAAACACCTATCTTTTCTTAGTTAATTGCTTTTTAGTTATTTTATCTTTATTTTTAGTTTAGTTAATACATTCATCTTTTGAAATCCTCCTTTTGAATAAATAATTAGAATTAATATAACTTAGTAAGAATAATTAATTAACAAGTCCTTTGGGTTCGATAATTCGATTCTTTTAAGAGCCGCTCTATTACATGTGCTACCGCGTACAGTTGTGTGTGCAATTGGAAGCAACAAGTTTTTTGTGCTGCCTGCCGGGGACTTAGAAATTAACTATTCTTCTAGGTTATACTTTTTCTTTTTATTTATTTAATTTTTTTTTGTTTTTTTTTGTTTTTTTTTGGTTCGTATTTTTTTTTCTAAACAATTAATTATTATTTTTTTTCTTTTTTTTTTTGCAATAATTTGGTACTCTTAGTGATATGGATGATTGGGATAACTCATAGTTGGGTGATGAATGTTCTTTATGTCAAATATGTGGTCGTCAATATAATCATTGGAATGATCGTCCAAAATCTTATTCCTTTCCCCCGAACCCTATTATGATTCTTTTGTTATTTGTGATGTTGATAGGGGCGATGAAGTGGAGAATGCAAAACAAGAGGCGCACAATGTGAATTCACTTATGGAATGTACGGACATGCTGGACAAAGTTAATTCAACAATCACTGAACAAATATTTGAATGCGGGGAAGAGCACAAAAAAATCATGAACTCCTACATGAGCTTGACGCTATTCAATTAGAAATTACTGTCCTAGCTAAATTTGAAGAGATTGAAGCCCAACAAAGAGAAAATTAAGGAGAAACAAAGATAGTAAGCCAATATTGGATACAAGGACAAACTCAGCTTCTAAAGCTTGAAGAATCTATCCGTGATGGTCTGACATACATGACAACCCAACTTATTGAAGGAAGAGTTAATCTCACACAAGAAATAGATCAATTTGGCTTAGATATTCATGACGTGGAGACTCACTTGAACAAAAATATTGAGGCGTCTGATGCCCAATTGCCATTTGTCTTGGATAATGACCAACTAGTGGAGCAAAAAAAGGAATTCCAACCATTCAACTACACATTATTCCTTAATATCAATATTGAGAAAGAGTACAAAAGTGAGAATGTTGTAAAAAATGCTGCTTTAGAGTTTAGGCAACTTGAACCTCATTCAAAACACTTTTCTATAAAATATGAACTAATGGATGAATGTATTAATGAGGAACAAGGCCCCTATATTCTAAAATGTTTTAGTCAACGTAGACAAAACGACATTCCTCACCCAAGGGCCAAGAAGTGCAAGATGCGACATATATTACTTTGTTCTTTTATCTCTATACCACCACCCTTGAGAGGAGCAGAAAAATAGATGTAAAGTTAGGGGTACGATTCATAAGTTCAAAGTGGAAAGAAAAGTGGGGGACTTACGTGATATGCCACGACGTTAGATTATACGCTTATTGGAAGGCAACCCAATTTATAGTGTATCTTCTTATTTTTTTATTTTATTTTCTTAGTGTCATTTTTTGTGAGGTTTTTACAGGTTTTGGAGAAGTCTGAGTATCCAAAATTTGGAACTAAGGAGCACGTTTGAGCTTAAGTGTGGGGTGACTACCCTTGATGAGAATTGAGAGAACATGCTACTAGCTAGGCTTAAAGGCCCAGGGAGTTTTCCAAACCCTTGTTTTAAAATTTTAATTGATGATTTGGGGACATAACATCTGTTCAAGTGTGGGGTGGGGATCCTTCCGCATATGTTGGTTAGGTTGAAGTGTGCTTTAGATTTGTTTAATATAGTTTTGTTTTTTTAAAAAAAATATTTTTGGACAGTGAAGTCCGTATCCAGTTCGTGTCGCGGACCTGATCCAAGAAAGAAAATCGTAAAAAAAATCATTTTTTTTCATGAGTAGGGACACACTTATCCAACCCAAAAATAAATTCTTTCTCTTACTCATTAGCTTATGTTGTTGCACTGGGGATAGTGTCATGTTCTGAGTGTGCGGTGAGGGAATGAATTCCTAGTTTTTACCGTTTTATTGAGTCTTTTGTTTTTTAGGATGGGTTCCTTGGCTTTTGTTTTCGGTTCTTTTCCTGAGGATAGTCCCTTTGAACCGAGTGTCTTTTATTTTATTTTTAGGAATAATTTTTTTAGAGAAAAGAAAAGAACTAGGTCCGCGACGTAGATTGGATACGGACTTCACTGTCCAGAATTTTTTTTCTTTTAAAACAAAACTATATTAAACAAATCTAAAGCACACTTCAACCTAACCAAAATATGCAGAAGGATCCCCACCCCACACTTGAACAAATGTTATATCCCCAAAACATCAATCAAAATTTTAAAACAGGGGTTAGAAAAACTCCTTGGGCCTTTAAGCCTAGCTAATAGCATGTTCTCTCAATTTTCATCAAGGATCGTCACCCCACACTTAAGCTCAAACATGCTCCTTAGCTCCAAATTTCGGATACTCAGACTTCACCAAAACCTGTAAAAACCTCACAAAAAATGACACTAAAAAAATAAAATAAAAAAATAAGAAGTTACACTATAAATTGGGTTGCCTCCCAATAAGCACCTAATTTAACGTCGCGGCACGACACAAGTAAGTTCATCACTTTTCTTTCCACTTTGAACTTATGAATTGTACCCCTAACTTTACATCTATTTGTCCGCTCCTCTCAAGGGGTGGTGGTATAAAGATAAAAGAACAAAGTAATATATGTCGCATGTTGCACTTCTTGGCCCTTAGGTGAGGAATGTCATTTTGTTTACGTGGACTAAAACATTTTAGAATGTAGGTGCCTTGTTCCTCATTAAACACTCATCCATTAGTTCAAATTTTATAGAAAAGTGTTTTGAATGAGGTTCAAGCTACCTCAACTCTAAAACAACATTTTTTACAACATTCTCACTTTTGTACTCTTTCTCAATATTGATATTAAGGAATAATGTGTAGTTGAATGGTTGGAATTCCTCTTTTTGCTCCACTAGTTGGTCATTATCCAAGACAAATGATAATTGGGCATCAGACGCCTCAATATTTTTGTTCAAGTGAGTCTCCAAGTCATGAATATCTGAGCCAAATTGATCTATTTCTTGTGTGAGATCAACTCTTCCTTCAATTAGTTGGGTTGTCATGTATGTCAGATCATCAGGGATAGACTCTTCAAGCTTTAGAAGTTGAGTTTGTCCTTGTATCCACTATTGTCTTACTATCTCCGTTTCTCCATAATTTTCTCTTTGTTGGGCTGCAATCTCTTCTAATTTAGCTAGGATAGTAATTTCTAATTGAATAGCGTCAAGCTCATCTAGCAGTTTCATGATTTTTTTGTGCTCTTCCCCGCATTCAAATATTTGTTCAGTGATTGTTGAATTAACTTTGTCCAGCATGTCCGTACATTCCATAAGTAAATTCACATTGCGCGCCTCTTGTTTTGCATTCTCCACTTCATCGCCCCTACCAACATCACAAATAACAGAAGAATCATAGTAGGGATTCGGAGGAAAGGAATAAGATTTTAGACAAACATTCCAATGAATATATTGACGACCACGTATATGAAATAAAGGGCATCCATCACCCAACCACGAGTTATCCCAATCACCCATACCAATAAGAGTACCAAATTATTCAAAAAAAAAAGAAAAAAAATTAATTGTTTAGAAAAAAAATACGAACTAAAAAAAACAAAAAAAATAAAAATAAATAAAAAGAAAAAGTATAACCTAGAAGAATTGTTAATTTCTAAGTCCCCGGCAGCGGTGCCAAAAACTTGTTGCTTCCAATTGCACACGCAAGTGTATGCGGTTGCACAAGTAATATAGTGGCTCTTAAAAGAACCAGATTATTGAACCCAAAGGACTTGTCAATTAATTATTCTTCTTAAGTTATATTAATTCTAATTATTTATTCAAGGGGAGGATTTCAAAAGATGAATATTGTAACTAAACTAAAAATAAAGATGAAATAACTAAAAAACAATTAACTAAGAAAATATAGATGTTTACACAATCAATGAATGAATCGATCTAGGATTATAATTTAACTAACAATCATGTTTAACATTAATTTCATCAACTTATTTGATTATCTAGTTATTGATTCACAGGGTTAAATGTATGATCATGGTCTCCCGACCTCTAATCGCCTACAATAAATGACAACCTAACTACATTGTTGAGCGGGGAAAAATTTTATTATGGGAGAGGCCCAACCAACCAAAGTTGGGTGAGGCTCCACCCATTTTTTGACACATGGATTGTGGGCCAATATGTGTACTTTGCAAGTGAAATATGACCATTTCTTAAAATAAAGGCTGGAAAAAAAAATCAAAAGTAAATAGTGGGGTCTACACTATTAAATGTCCACCTAAATCTAAGAGAGAGAAGATGGAGAACGTTCTGGGTTTCTTTTCCTCTTCTTCAAAAGAGAAAGAATATTTACATTCAAATCATTTCTTCTTCTTTTCTTTCTTAAAAAAATTGGGTGAAGATATGGATGATTCTCCTTAAAGCTTCTTCTGCGATTTTTATCTATATATGATTTTCAGGTACGAATTTTTCTTCATCTTTTTTGAACTTTTTAATACCATCAACACAATTAAATTAACAAAAACATATTACATATATATTTGACAATAGATCTCTATGGATCTTCTTGCTTTGCATGTCATTTGTAATGTCAAAATACAAAAAAAATATTTGTTGCACTGATTTTTAATGCTTCAAATATAAAAAATTAAGATCTGCACCGAAGATCAAATTGAATTTTCTTCAAATATCTGTTTGTTTGATTGTTGACTCTGCAGACAAGCTTCCGATTGTGAATTCAGATTTTGAGTCAAAAATTGAGGAAAAATATTGGATGAATCTCCATGTAACTGCATATTTGATATAGAAAAAAAAGAAGATCAAGATTAGTATATGTATGAATACAACAAACAATGAAAAAATTATTTAACTTGTTAAAGGGAGAACAAACCTCAAAACTTAATCCCACAGATTCATGTTGTATTTGTTGCATTGAGGCTGATTGTATGTCAAAATTCATTGTTTTTCCATGTTCATGT